>JAQZBX010073068.1:0-14972 GCA_029593785.1 Cabassous unicinctus | reverse complement strand
GAAGCACCCCTGCATCCTTCAACTCCTTGATGGTGGCACTGATCTCTGCAATCCCTCCAGGAATCCACTATTACTATTCTAAAGATGATTGATAGAGCTTTTTATTAGCATTCAAAACTCTACATCATTATAATAAGAAAAGAATTCTTTCTCTAATGACCAATTACATAAAAACCATCTTTGACCTAATAAGAGTTTGATGCATGTCTTAGAGAGAGGATCAGCTTGCTGGGATCATTAGGGTATGACTGATAATGAGAAAATGTAATTTATAAAACATTCTCTGATGATCTTTCACAAACAGTAATCCCTTTGAAATTAGAACAGAAATTAAAACTTATGTTTATACCTAGTTTTAGCTATAAATCACAATATACACAAATCTTATTTGAAATTTTATGGTTTTGAAGTTAATTTATCAAAGTTTCCCAACAGAAATTCAAAGCTCATGCATACTCTTAGGATTTTGGAGCAAAACTCTACCATCTTCTGCAGATAACTAATTTCCTTTTGAGAAAGATCTTTTGGCCTGCTACTGGGCCTTAGTATGCCTGAATATTTAACCATGGGCCTCCAAGTTACCATGAGATCTGAGTTGTCTTTCATGAGCTGGGCAATGTCCAACAAACCATAAAGTTTGGCATGAACAGCAGCACTTCATCATAAAGTGGAACTGTTATATATGAGATAGGGCTTGAGCAGTTCCTGAAGGCACAAGGAAGTGGCCCATAGGCCCACGGTCAGCACTCTGGTCAAGTTACCTTCTCTTTCCCAGCCCACAGTTATGGCCTGTTGGGAAGTACCTTAAAATCAGTTGACAGAAGAAAAGTAAAATTGAACCTGCTTTGCAGATGGTTCTGCATGATATGCAGGTACCACCCAAAAGTGGAGAGCTGCAGAACTGAAACCTCTTTCTGGGATGTCCCTGAAGGACAGTGGTGAGGGCAAATCCTCCTAGTGGGCAGAACCTTGAGGAGTGTACATGGTTTTTCATTTGCTTGGAAGGAGAAATGGTCAGAGGAGAATTTGTACACTGATTCAAGGACTGTTGCCAATGATTTGGCTGGGTGTCCAGGGACTTGGAAGGAACATAATTGGAAAATTGAGGAGAAGGAAGACTGGGGAAGAAATAATTGTATAGACCTTTCTGAAGGAGCAAAATTTATGAAAGTAGATTTTTTCCACATGCATGCTCATCAGAGGGTGATTTCAGCACAGGGTGAGTTTAATAATTAAGTGGATAAGATGACCGACTCTGTGGCTAGCACTTAGCCTCTTTCCCCAACCACTCCTGTCATTTCCCAAAGGGTTCATTATTAAAATGGCCATGGTGGCAGGGATGGAGGTTATGCATGGGTTCAGCAAACTGGACTTCCTGTCATGAAGACTGATTTGGCTACAGCCAATGCTGAGTGCCCAATCTGCCAGCAGCAGAGACCCACACTCACGCCCTGATGTGGTACCATTCCCCAAGGTAATCAGCCTGCTATCTCATAGCACGTTGATTACATAGGACCAGTTCCACCATGAAATGGGCAGTGATTTTTTCTAACTGGAATAGACATATCTTCTGGAGATTGGTTTGTCTTCCCTGCACACATTGCTTCTTCCAAATCTACCATCTGTGGACTTAACAAATGTCTTACTCACCACTTTGGTTTTCCACACACCATTGCTTCTGCTCAAGTAACCCACTTCACAACAAATGATGTGCAAGAGTGGATACAATGCAAATATTCTTGCTGTCCTGATTTTGTGATAAACAGAGTTGGCTAAATATTTGTTATATTAGAAACCATGCGTGTTTCCCCAGACCTAGTGTTTCTACCAAGCTCTGATTTTTAGAATGCTGATGATAAACTAAACCTGATTTATTATATGACCATCCTGTAAGGGAAATGACTGTAACTCTAGGTATCTTTGGTCAACCTTAAGAGATATAGCAGGGGAATGGATGTTGCTCAAATGGTTGGGCAACTGTCTCCCATATGGAGGGACTTGGGTTTGATCCCCAGGACCTCCCATTAAAAAATTTAAAAAAGAAAAATATAGAAGGCATACAGTCCACCAGACCCTGTGCACAGGTGTGCCATCAGTCCCCACAAGCAATTGAGTCCCCCAGGCCCTGTGCAAGGGTGTGCTGCCTGTACCCACAAACAGGGGTGCTATCAGGCCTCATGTGTAGATGTGCCACCAGACCCCATGAACGGGTGAGACCCCCCAGACCCCCATGAGTGGGTGTGCCATCAGGCCCCATGTGCAGGTGCACCACCAGGCCCTGTGAGTGGATGAGCAACCCTGGCTCCAAGTGCAGGTGTGCCACCAGGCCTCATGAGCTGGTGAGAGCCCCGGGCCCCTTGCTGCATGTGCTGCCAGGCCCTGCAAGAAGGTGTGCCATCAGGCCCCATTTGAGGGTGTGCCAACAGGGACCATGAGTGGGTAAGAACCCAGGCCCTGTGCATGGGTGTGCCACAAGACCCTACATGTAGGTGTGCTACCAGTCCCTGCAAGTGGGTGCACCAGGAGGCCTCATGTGTGGGTGTGCCACCAGGCCCTGGGAGCCATGCAGCAAGATGATGGTGTAACAGGAAATTGACACAAGGGAGAGCCAAAATGAGATGTTCCAAGAAACCAGGAACTAAGGTGGTGCAGGTAGTAGGACAACTTTCTCCTACATCGGAGGTTCTGAGGATTGAATCCCAGTGAAGACAGGAGGAGAAGGATGAGAGGAGAGGGCAGGAAATGGACACAGAGAGTTGCCCAGTGAATGGATGCAAAAAACAACAAAAATGGGAGGGGTAAAAATGGATATAAATAAATAAATAAATCCTTAAAAAAGTATAGGCGACTAAGATATGGACTACAGTTAGTAGTAATACTTTGATGATGCACTTCCATAATTTCTTAACAAATGTTTCACAACAGTGCAAATTATTTGTGGTGGGGTGTGGTGTGGGAGTCCTGTATAATGTTATGTAAGTTTGTTTACTAAGTTCAAAATGTTTCCTGAACACTTGTTTGTATATGTTCATGTATGAATGATATACTTCAATAAATTGTTTTTAAAAAAGAGTGGGTACATGCTCATGGAGTTCACTAGTCTTACCAGGTTTTCCATCATCCTGAAGCAGGTGGGTGGATGGAAAAGTGGAATAGCCTTTTGAAGTCTCAGAAGAAAATAAGTTAATATAGGAAGGAAGACAAGGTGGGAGGAGGAGTAGCAAAGGGAGGGATAGGTCTGGGCCGAAAGACCTTTGTGCAGGGATGCTGAGACTTGGCAAGTGGACAGAATGAAGGACATTTCACTGTTAATTGATAGGATTTGTTCGCTTGTTGATAAATGAATGGCAATTGATCACAGACTTTTATGATATCTTACAATTTTCATAATGATTTCAAGAACTTGTCACAAGTGAATCAGTTTTTTCAGTTCTTTCAAGTATTTTGAAAGCTGAAACCTGGGAAGGGTGTGCATGCCCTTTTCCCCCACATACCAGCTAACTCTGCAGGACACACACTCCCACTGAAATTCCCTCACATGTTTCTGGAGCCAGGACCCTCAGTCTGGGTCAGAGGTGGCTGTTCTCATCCAGGTCTCCCAGCCCCTGCCCTATGACTTGGAGTCATTTTCTGGTTGCACAGCAAGCAGCAAGTCTGCTGATCCTCCTTTTGGGGCTGATTGAGGCCAGCAAGCATTGAGAAGTGGGGCCAGAGTTAATGAGACCACAGTCAGCATTAGCCATGTTCAAGAGTAAAGGACACTTGTCCAGGCCTGGACCACAGAGGTTCAGGGTCAACCCATTCTGCACGGTACATCCCCCTAATCTTCAGCCTACATCTCTAGACCACCACACAGAGCTTCAGGGAGAGGGAACCAACCCTGTTTCCCCAGGCATGGCATATAAAGTAAGGCTGAGTAGGGGTCCTGAGGGCAAGAGAGAGCAGAGAGCTGACCTTGATCCTTCCTTGCCATTCAAATTTTGTGGGCCTCAGCCTGACACTTCTGCCTCTCAGGGCTTCAGTATCCCCATCACTAAATGAGGGTCTAGGACCCCCCATGTCAGACATTTGTAGAAATGGAATAGAGCCTGAAGCGGACATTGGTTGATTCACTGTCTCTGACCTAATAGATCCTTCTATAAGCCAGGACTTGCAAACCATGCCTAGAATTGAATTCATGATCATTTTTGGGAATGATTATTATTAAAAGAAAAGTAATATTTTGATAACAGGGATTTCTTTGTTTAAAAATTATTTCAAAACTCTTTTGACTCTGGATCCCTAACAGAAATCCTAAAGTGGCTAGGAAAAAAATAAGATGTTAACAGAGTAAGGGGTTTTATTATTCTTTTATTATCCTAGTTATTACTATGAACAATTTAAATAACCAGGCAGTTATTGTTAAGTAAAAACAATTCAGGGGAGTGGCTGTGGCTCAAGCAGTTGAGTGGCTGCTTCCCAAATGGGAGGTCCCAGGTTTGGTTTCTGGTGCCTCCTAGAAATAAAACACAAAAAACAAAGAAGGAAATAAATGGCAAAACCAACTCAAGGATGCTAAATCAGCTCAGTGGTTGAGTGCCAGCTTCCCACATATTTGGTCCTGGGTTAAATCCCTGGCCCTGGAACTTCAAAAAATTTCAAAGCCACTTACCTGCTGCCCAGTCAAAGAAACTCCACTATTGTTTTATGATTTCCATGAATAAAATAACATCAGTTTGTTATTTCATTAATATTCCAAACTCTCCTAACTGGTTTACCCTTCACAGAAACCCTCCACATAAAATATCTACCAAGACCTTAAAGCATCTGAATGTAGTTTGGGTTTCTACCTCCATCTTTATCATCATCAGGACTAACAGGGACATCTAGGTCCACCAAGATGCTGTGGACACCACATAGCATTAATCTGCATCTTCTGCCCAATGATCAGAACTGTGAAATGGGTGACTGAGTATCTGGGGTTTCTGGGAGGAACCAGGACCCCATAGAGGACATGGGGAACAGTCAGACCTTCACAAGGGACTCAGAGAAGGAGGTCACTCAGTGGAGGGTTAGTGGGGAAAGATAGAATGAGCAGGATTCTACTGACTAAAAAGCACCTTTGCCCTGAACTCAGGGAGGGATGGGTGAGGTAGGGAATAAAAAGGACAGGAGGAGTGGGAAAGGAGTTACAAATTATCTTGTTTCCAGGAAAATAAAAGTATGTTCAATTGTATCAGAGCAACTGACAATGAACAAAGAGTGATACAGAAGCCATGTTGTGGACCTTTAGGTTAATATGTATAGACATATATAAAAAGGCAGACATCAATGTTGCTGTGAAAGTTTCTATAAGTAAATATATCCACAGTTAGTTTGGCCCACTGGCCCTGGGGCCTATAGCCAGCCTAATTAAGGCAACTGTTTGAGATAGGAGGTAGGGGTGTGGTCTGGAGACCAGGACAGAAAGTATCACAACAGACCCAGGTAGGACTACCTGATTTAGGAGTTACCAAGAGAGTTTTCTTTAAAGAAGTCAGTTGGCTTTTTAAAAAAATCAAGATGGCATTATAAATGGCATTCCTTGACCTAGAATTGTCTCTTAATAAAGAAACATCTACCTACCAAAAAATGAAAGGCCTTACAACTAATGTGTTTAGATCTTATGACCATTGTTATCCTGTGCACCAGCCCTTGGACATCCCTAGGAGGGGTCTTCCCCTGGAAAGATCCCTCGACATTGGAAAGCCCTCATCCAACATAGGGACAGGGACAAATGCATTTGTGGGAAGGGCTTAGCATTGTTGGCAATACTGAGGTGCCATTTCAGAAAACTCTCAAAGCTGGCTTGCTTAGCTGTCCTTTTCATAGAAAAGCCCCATGAGAAAATACCTATGAAGAAATGAAGTTATTTTGAGGTCTTTGAGGCACAGCCAAACTAAAATACTTACACAATCAATTGTCTTAAAATTAGTCAAATATGCATTTTTAAAACCATTTAGTTCAGTGTTAAAATTTACTGTTAACAGGCTTTGCATACCTCAGGAAACTGGTCCACATGGACTCTCAATTTGTAAGCTAGGCATGGATGCTTATAAGGGCCAAAGCCACCTTGGCACCCCATGCCCTGCTTCCCCTTGAGGAGACTCCTTCCCACTTGTGGCCTCTGAAAGTTTCCTGCAATTGTCCCTGCCTATAAAGAAGTCAACACCTCTCCACCTTTGGATAGATTGTGTGTTACTACCATCTAGTGGTCACATCTTCTTCTAGGTCAACTTCAAAATCCTCCATTTAAATTCCCTACAGTTGCTCATTCTGCTAAAGTGCTTCCTGTGGTGTCTGAGCATGTGAATTTTGGTATTTCCTTAGACCCCAAAGGGACTTTTCCTGGTGTTCCTCAGCTTTTCTTTAGCTACCCAAGGTTAGAGAGGGTGTGTGTGGGAGAGGAGCAAAAACCTGTGTCCTGGCCCCAGATTCAGAGAGGGGGTGGTTCCCAGGTTGGGAACATGTTTGGGGAGTCAGGGAGGAGGAGCAGGAGCTCAGGAGCATCCTCCTTGCACACAGACCCCTCTGTCCAGATTTTCTCTCTGCTCTGACTCCACAGGCCAGGCTCTGACCGTGGCAATGGTGACATCATTATTGGACATCTGTGACATAGTGCTGGTCCACCACTCCATGTGACCCTACTTCCCCCAGCCCTTTGGCTTCCTGCATGGAAGCTCCACCCTCTCAAAGTCCGTCCTCCATCCTGTCCATCAACCCTCCACCCTGTCCAGTCTGGAGATGTCCCCAGAGATATAGAAATTTCATCTGGGTAGAGGCTAAATTTCTGCCTCCATGCCAGCAATTCTCAAATGCCAGGAATTCTCTGTTTCCTGGGCTAGGAATAATGAGGAATGGGATTTGTCCCAGACTCTGGAGTTTCTAGGAGGCCCTGCAATTTTTAACTTGCTTCCTGGGAGTGGGGTAGTTGAAAGAAACCTTTGCATGGAGAGGAGCCTGTGGTTATATCTCATGCTCCATCTACACTGAAGTATCTAGCTTTCAGAATGTCTGCATTAGAAAGAAATGATTAAAATCTGGTAGTGGGTTTTGGACCAAAGACTAGGTATTGCATCTTAAGTGATAAACCAAGCCAAAAATTATCTACAGGAAATCATTCATGGATAACTAACAAAGCTTGGGTAGAGCCACCACCAGGAACTCATGATAAACTGCCCTGACATCCTTCTATCTGAGCTCAGAAGTTTCCCATGGAATAATTGAGTGAGAGCGGTTCTCTACAGGTATTTCCTAAGCTAAATGCCACAGGGAAGGACACTTACCTCCTCAAGTGGGTGCCTTTTCAGGTCATGTGGACACCTACTTCCATGTGCAATCTCATCACTGGCTAATTCCCTTCTACAAAAGTGGGAGTCTCCTGAGACCTTGACTCTGAACAAGTTTACAAAGCCCTACTAAAAGCCAGGCAAAAATGGGGATGAAATTCAATGGGTATTTTAAGCAAATTGTTCATGGTGACAACATACTTCTGGATGAGACTTTTATTCTGGGACTGTCCTTCCTTATATCTGTGCTTTAGGATTTGACACTGGCTGAGAAAGTCCTGGGGAGGCCTGTGGAAGGAGGATGGCATGGGAAGAGCACAGGATGACTGGTCAATGGCTACTGCCTGGAGATGATGACCCCCTTGACCTGAGGATGCAGGAACCACTGATCCCTAGATCATGGCAAAGGGCAGATGGGTACTGTCTGTAATTTTATGTATACAATTTTCAGGGGTCTGTTTATTCCAGGCAAGGTGTTAAAGCATCTATAACTATAGTGTGGAAAATAAGAGAAAAGGAGGCCACTGCTAGGTGTTGCTGTTGGATAAGAATTGTCCCTATAGTCACAATTCCCAGAGGGGCAGGGGACAGGGCCTTTTATGAAGGAGGAGGAGGCAGGGACCCTTCATGAGATGGGCTGTGTGGGCCCCTGAAGGGTGGCTGCCTAGGCCTGATTTGTGATCATGTGAGACCCTCTCTCTTCCTCCTGATACCTCACATGGACCAAGATTTGCTGTTAGTAGGAGACTTGGTTGAGCCATGGTTTGCCCTGTAACTTGGGCAAAGGGTTTTCCCAGTTAAAAATATTCCTCATATTTCTCATATTTCTTTTTCATGCAAAAATGAGACCATGTTGGGGAGAAGATGTAGCTCAAGTGGTTGAGTGCCTGCCTATCACATGGGAGGTCCCTGGTTCAGTTCCTTGTGCCTCCTGAAAAAACAAAAACAAACAACAAGCAAAACAAATGGAAAAACCAACTCAGGGAAGCTGATGTGGCTCAGTGACTGAGCACCAGCTTCCCACATACAAGGTCCTGGGTTCATTTCCCAACCCTGGTACCTCAAAAACAAAAACAAAAAAAAGAGAGACCATATTCAGAGAAAAATAAAATAAAAAATGGCAAATTAAAAAGAAACATGTGGGGAGTTGCAACTCAAAAGTTGGAGCCTGGAAAAGCTCATGATGGAGGGAGGGGGGATGGAGGGCTGTGGGGGAGTGGGAGTGGTGAAGGCAGTCATCCCTGGCAGTGGGTTTGTTTATCCCAGGGAAAAAGGGCAAGTCAGGAGGGAGGGAGGCATGTGGCTCAATGGAGGCCACTGCCAGAATGACTCACTGCCATCACCTCCCTTGCTGCAGTCTCAGACTTGCAGAGTCACTGGGTTAGCCCCAGAGGAGCCACAACCAGGACTGCCAGCTGCCACTCCCTCATCCAGGTAATGTACTCAACTGTATGGGAAACTGCATAAACCCTAAAAGCCTGCAATACAGTGGTAATGTCTCAGGAACACACCCTGCCTTTTCCTGGAGAGATGGCTGCTGGTCCTATAACCAAAAGTTGGTGTTATATACAAGTTAAAGTAGGAAAACTTTCCTACATGTGGACTCTTCAGTTTTTTTCCCAGAGGAAATGAGTGAAGTATTTAAAAGTTCAACATTCTCATCTGGCCCCAATGACAAAATGTAATGCAAGCAAAAGAGCACAATGAGTTCTACAGGGGAAAGACTGGGGTTTTAAAAAATCCATTAGAAGGGATTTTTTTGCTTGACAAAGCTAATAGTCTTTTACCAGATTAAAAGCTTACATTATTTTGTGAGCTGGTTTTCCAGTTTTTAATGCAATTTTTCTACATGAAATGGAAGAAAGCAAAAAGAACCAAGTGAAAGTAAATGATATGGTCCCTGAGATTTTTTTAAATAATTTTTAAAATTTTTAAAAAGATACTTAGATTACATAAATGTTACACAAAAAATATAAGGATTCCAATATGCCCCACCTACCACACCTCCCAAAACATCTGACATAAACATCCTTCATTAATGTGGCACATTAATTGCAATTGATAAACACATCCTGGGGCTTTGCCATTAAGCATGGACCATAGTTCACATTGTAGACTACACCCTTTCCCACACAGCTCTGCATGTTATATTATGATATAAAAGGGCCTATAACTGTCATTACAATGTCACTCAGGACAATTCCCAAGCCCCAAAAAAGCTCCTGTATTACAACTGCTTTTCCCTCTCTCTGGCCCCAGAGCATCCAATGGCCACTGGCTCCACAACAAAGTTGTAATTTCTTCCATTGCTTGAATCACAATATGTCTATAGAAGAATAACAGTAAGTCCACTCTAGTCCATAGCTCTTCCCCCAACTCAGAGGAGTCTGGGGTGGTGATGCCCACCCCACCTCCAGTTGAGAGGGGCCTTATATCCCATGGGGAAGATGGATGGGATTATCCTGCCTGTAGCTGCAGACTCTCTCCATTCCCTGGGATGACCATTGTCCATCATCATCTCCCTGTCAGTTGTCCTGGGTGACTCCAATGGGCTGTAGAGTTGGAGTTGCAGCTCCACTGAGTTTCCAGACCCAGCTGGCACATGGACAGCCCAAAGACTCGTCTCTGGATATACACCTACAAACTCCAGCACCAAGTATAGGTTTGGATAGAAGGGAACATATGAGCCATGTGCAGGAAAGACATAGTTGAGTCCAACTCTGTCACTCTCAGGAACACAAACTCTGAAGTAGGGCCCACTGGGAAGGCACTAAACTCTCGAACTATCTGTCCTGACATAGGACCTGGGTGTCTCCAGAGCCCTCAGGAGGGTGATATCCACTTTGGAAATCTATGAGATCCTAATGAGATGTGTGTAATTGTTACTTCTGGGATGACCTCCTGGCTCACTTTGAAGTCTCTTAGCCATATAAACTCATTTTTTATATTTCCCCCCTTTTATTTGGGGTCTTTTTCAGTCATATTGCCAATTGGCACTTGGTAGCAATCCCTTGGTGCCAGGGGTTTTTAAGGAAATGATGAGATTCATTTTATACAGAGATAACACCAAATCTTGAAAAAATGGTTGACCACTTGTTGGCAGCTGCAGAAAAATATGCCCTGGAGTTGCTGAAGGTCATGTGTGAAGAAGCTTTGTGTAGTAACCTCAGTTGAATGTATTGCAGATACCCTTGTCTTTGCAGATTTGCACAGCATGGAACAGTTGAAAGCACAAGCTATAGACTTTATTAATGGATGCAGTGTACTTTGGTGTAAAAATGGGAAAAACTGGAACAGCATTCAAGCAGTGGACATAATGGAAACATGAGGGTACAAGTCCATAATTCTATCTCATGCTCAAGTAGTAGCAGGAGCTTTCTGAGCACTAGCAACTACACAGTGTCCACAGTGTGGCATTCTACCCAAAGAGATAAAACAGTCCTGAAAACTTCCATGAAATGTAAAAGAATGGAATTGAGAAATTGACTTTTACTTCTCCAGGTCCAGATGAATTCTAATATACAAACCATAAGCAAAAGGTTTTTCCTGTTATATTCTCCACAGAACAGAAGCGATAAAAACATATTGTTTGCTTTTCAGGTGGAGAATTTATGGTTTATTCTTAAGCTTTAAATTAGACTGATTATATTCTTAATTCACTTCAAGACCTTAAATTATCTTCAATGACATCTCTTGCTTAAATAATGCTTTAAATTTTTATCATGCCTTGTCATTTTCACGAAGGCTATGCAGAATTGCACTAGATCCATAATGCAGTAATATTGATAAGTGAAGATATTAAGTTTCAAAATGATCTTCCATTATTTTAGAAAACAAAAAGAATTATATAGGTTTGTCCTATGCTCTCTCAAAAGTTCTACTTAAAAGCATTTCTATTGGCATTTACCTTGAATGTCTCCAGTCTAAGATCTATGAATACAATAGAACCTGCTTGCCTTCAAGGCAAGTTATGGCAAGACACTGATTCAATTCTAATTTAATTTTCATTTCAGGGAACAAATATGAAATGAGTTTATCTAAATTTTTAGTAAAATTTACAATGTTTGTCTCTATGTTAACTGTCCAACAAACTAAGAGAAACAAACTTTTGTTTGTGTTTCTTTTTGTGTTTCTCTCAAATTCACAATGATTGAGAACTGATTGAAGTTAATATATCAACAAGGAGAAAGCATGTTTTCTGCTGAAGTAATATTTTTACAATTTATAGTGGCTTACATTTATATGAAGAATTCTGTACATGTTAAAAGGATGATGAAATTTAAATTAAATGAGTTAGTTGTTTAAGAAAGATGTATGCTCTTTTAGTGTGTAACTTTTGTATGCTGAATGGTACATTTTTTTTGCTTTTGATTGAATTAATAAGATATAATTAATTGTGTCTTACTTTTGAATGAAAATTTTAAGAGAGATTAAGGCCACTGTGATGTTTGTGATAAGAAAAACCTCTTTGATTATAGTTCACTTGGTTTGAATTTTGGATACTCATTATTGAACTTATTCATGTTTTATCACAATTTGGAGATAGCACCTGAATAATAAATGAATCCTGGACAGTCTACCTTCTTCCTTAAAACAAGGAACTGATACTATTTGCTTGTGGGATATACACACTAATGGAGAGAACTGTTAGAACATGTCAGGCCACACTTTGAACATTTGTTGCCATCCCCATTCTCCTTACTGATTTGTTTCAGTTACTGTGCTAACATTGCAGATGATATTGAAATTCTGCATAAGGTGAACAGGATAAATTATTTACAAACTGCTTTTCATTGGGCCATTTCTTTATTATAAATGAACTTTACCTTTAAACACATACACCTGTTCAGTTTTTGCTAGTTCTATTCAGTATTGAGGTCTATTCTGGTGCATTGTCCCAGAGAAGTAGGTGAGTTGAATCAAGTAACTGTACCTCATTTACTGTAATAGTGAAAAGTGGCTTTATAGGTAAGATTTTATATTTAACCACAAAGGAAAATGTGTGTCACTGGAAAAAATACATATACCTATATATTTGCACATATAACCTTATTCTTCTGATTAAAATTTGTATAATTTGTTTATAAAGGTTTTGAATTCAGGAAAAAGGAAAAAATGAAGCCTCATATTTTAAACCAAAAGAGAAATATGTGAATTCCTTTCAGATGGACAATTCAATTGTGAATGAAATGGTAATAAAATTATGTCCTGTAATGTATAAGGTACTATAATTTTTATATAATTTCCTGTAGCAGTTTCAAATTATTTTTTGAATCCCTAAAAGAGAAAGATTATGTTTTTGAAGTAGTTTATACCTGTGAGTGTGATGTCTTTTAATTGCATTAAATTCAGTTGTGGTTTCTTTAATTAGATTACATGATAAGAACAATTTAGGGCTTTTGATTGGACTATGGCAGTGAGGCATGACTCAGGTTTAGTCTCTGACCCCTTGAAGGATCTGATAGAAACCCAGAGTCACACAGACAGACACAGGAAAAGGATGCCACCATGTTTGATCCTGCCATGTAACAGAGAGGACTAGAGGATTGCTTAAGCAGGAAGCGGAAAGAGGCTGAACCCATGAAGCTGCTCAAGAGAAGACTAGTCTTACTATATGCCTCAGAGGTTACATATGAACTCCAGAAGAGAGTGAAACAGTTGAGAGTGATATAGGAAGCCCAGAAAGAGATAAACCCTATGCCTGGTTGCTCTCAGCTGAGCTCAAACCTTGGCAGAGCTATGCAGCTGTCTTTCTTCAACATATGACAGCTGCCTTTGGTTAGAAATCATCTCTGGTGGTGCCTGAGTTTGGGCTTTTCATGGTCCAAACAATGTAAAACTTTTACTCCTAATAATACCTTTTTTTAAAAGTCAACATATTTCTGGAACTTTGCAATAACAGCCCTTTGGCAAAGTAAAACATTTCACATTATCAAAAACAAGCATAAAATTGGCTTCCAGTTTTCCTTAAGATATTTAAGTACATTTTTAGCCTGTTCTAGAGAGTACTGTTTGGTCTCTACCCTACCAAGCTCTTCCTCCATTCTTTATCAGAATAACCTGTTTCATATTTCTCATATCATTATGCATGTTGAAAATGTTCATATTCATTCATCTTCCCCTTATTTTTATTTCCAGATTTATTTCAGAGAGTTCCAAGAATTTATCTGTAGAGATCCATTGTGTTAGATTCCCTGCTGAATTTCTAGGACATGGGGTAATTACTGGTACATATAATGCAGACAAAAATATTTATGAATGAATAAAGAAATGAGTGAATTTTCAAACCTGTCTTTCACAATGATCTTCCATATCCAACATCATAGGAGGACCATAATTTTGTAACTATGTGGTAATCCAATCAAGATGATCAGTGTATCTCCCAGAGAACAAAGCACTATCTAGGATTATTATCTGTGTAATCAAGGTGTGACCTTGGAATATAGACCTTGTTAGATTTTTTGAATATTTTTAAGGGAATACAAAACAGAGGTTATATTTCCCTTGAGAAGAAGCTGCACAGGGTAGGACATTGAGAGAAGTGCAAAGTATTGCTTTCCTTTGCAACCTGACTCAGAATCTAGTTGACCTCCCCATTTCCCCCATTTTTGTCTTCTAATGACTTCTCCAATCAGTAGATGTGAACAAACATTTATTTACTTTCACTTTTATAAGTCCTGACTATATTCAAAATTTTTATATCAAAATGGCACTTTTACATTTTCTTGTGTCAATTTTTCATCACTATGCTCATTTCCTTTGTTGATTATTTATCTCCTTTTCCTATTTTTAACTTGAATCTATTTTATTGCTTTTAATTACCTCCTCCAAGATTCTATGTCTTTACTGTTCAATACTGCCCACACTAGCCACATGTTGCTATCAAATTTTAATTAATTAAATTGAAATAAAACTAAAAATTCAATTCTTTGATAGCTCTAAAGTGCCTGATAGCCACATGTGGCTAGTGGCTTCTGTAATGGACTGTGCAGAAACAGAATAGTATTTTCACTGTAGAATGTATTATTAGGCATGTTGATCTTGATTGTGGATATTTCTTCTCTTTTTTATATTTATAAATGGTTCATTTCTTGCTTCTCTCTAATAATTCCCTTCTGTGTCTTTCCTCAAATAATGTTTTGTTGTATTTCTTTTAATGTCTTAAGGTACGGGACAATATCATTTGATTATTTATTTTAATTAATTAATTAAATGCAAGTGTAAATAATTAATGCAAGTATTTTTCACACTATAAGGCCAGGAATTTTCCTGGGAATATTGGTTTAGCTTTGTGACTTTGGCAATTTTATGTAATGTATTCAAGTATTATTTTTATTTTTTGTAATGTGCATTTTTATTTGCACCAAGTTTATTTTGATGTTTTCCTCCTTAAATTTCATTTCTTAGGTTATTTTTTCTGTTTGTCATTATTTTCTGGTTTTATTTCCTTTTGAATAGGGAATGTTGGTTATACCTTTCAAATTTTTTTGCCTATATAAGCCTTGCTTTTCAGTTGAACATGACCAAATTCATGAATCACTAAAAGAGTAAGATCTGAAAAATTAATTTCCTGCATATATTTTCTTTCTTTTCAGTTTTTGGCAATGAGAACAGAATCTGAAGGCCACTGCTGAGTACTCTGGAGATAAAAAAAAAAAAAAGACA
>JAQZBX010073067.1:0-14972 GCA_029593785.1 Cabassous unicinctus | reverse complement strand
TATATAGAGCATATTATATAGAGCATATAATATATTATAAACTATAGATTGAGCAATCAAACCTGAGAAGGTCCAGGAGATTGCCCAAAAGTTACAATTTATACCTAACCACTTGGGCTGATAGTCAGAAGAGCACACCAGATAAAGACAAATAGAAGTTAAAGTCCCTGGCAGCTCCCACCACCAAGAGACAGCTAATTGGCCTGTGTGGCCACTAGATGCAACATTTGCCACATCTGGGCACCCACAAGGCAGCCACCTGTAAATGGGATCTACATCAACAGCAGGTTCTAGAGTCCATGCAACATGCAGTGGCACAAGCTCTGCCCCTAGGGACAATAAAACTCTCTAGTCCTGTCAAATTACAGGTCTCAGCAAATCCTAACTATGCATACTGGAGCCTGCGGCAACACAAAACTGCCACAAGGGTGAGTCTGCACCTTGGATTTTGGACACACAGATTACTCACAGCAGCCAGCAGTCACATACCCTTCAAATGACAGTATTGAGCTTGTTATTGGTCCTTAGTAGACAGCAAGCATGTAAACACTGAAGGGTCATATATAAATTTAAGACCCAAAATGCCCATCATTATGTGGGTACTCAATAACCCTACTAATAAAGCAGGAAAGGCTCCACAAAGCTTCATCACTAAAGATTGTATATCTAAGGCTGTGCTTGACCAGGGACTCAGTGAGTCTGTGGGCTCCATCAACAAATAGATGCTTTACCAGAGGGAGCTAAATGGTCTGCAGGGTCTACTCTTGCATCTCCTTTGGCTAAGTGGGGCCCCATATATTGAAAATGTTCCCACTAATAGTATGGCTTGGCTCACAGGGAAATCTACAGAATTCCATGCTATTAGAATCCCTGGGCTGATATGGCCATCCATTAAAAGTATGATCACATACTATCTGAGGTTAAATGAGAAAGCTCTGTTCAATGAGTTAAACTCCTTGCATTGGTGATGGCTGTGTAGACTTCCCCAGCTATAACTTCCTACTGCATATTTACAGACTCATGGGCCTTTACAAATAGGCTAGCCTTATGCACGGAGAATTGTAAAATCAATGATTAATCTATTTAAAGGCTCCTTCATATGAGGGTAGGAACTACAGCAACAGCTTTTGAACAGGAAAAGAGATCAGTTAGTTACTCTTGTTGATGTCCATGGAAAATGGCCTTTTAAAGCAGAAGGTAATTAAAATTCTTGTGCTGTCCAAGCATGCACCCAACAAGTTTCCATATTATCTGTCTGATCATCAACAAACAGGACATAGCAGCCCACCTCATATGGAGGTATGGACCAAATCACAAAAAATTCCCTCTAAAGGAAGTGAAAGCCAAAGATGCAGTGCATCTGTATAACTCCTGCCAATGAGTCCAGGTCCTTGGGATGCATCAGCTGGGCTTAGGCACTGCACATGTGTAGCATTGTGAATACACATCACTGCCCTCTAGTTATAGGTTCTGATCATGTCTCTGGGATGTATGCTCATACTCTAGATATGGGATGATATTTCCCATGCACCCTGTGGATGCCATGACAACCTTTGCATCCTTATAGAAACACCTGTTCCATGTGTTCAAATATATGACCAAATTCCAGTCTAATCAAGATACCTATTTACAGCACAAGAGACATAATATGGGCATGTTCTCATGGTATCTGATAGACCTGACATGCTTCCTATCACCTCCAAACTAAAATGGAGATAATATGTTAAAACACAATCTTCAAGATTGCAGAATGAACAAACATAAAGAAGGAATGCAACTATGAACTAAAGTAGATTTATTAGTAGTAGTAATGGAAGAACTTGCAACAATGATATGAAGACAGTGGACACCAGAGGTTCTGAGGAGATGGAGAGGGGAAAAAAGTTAACATGGGGCATTTGGCAGTCATTGGAATTGTTCTGCATGATATTGCAATGATGGATACAGGTGATTTTGCATTTTTTCAAAACCTATAAAATTGTGTGGTATACAGTGTAAACCATAATGTAAACTATAGACCATGGTTAGTAGCAATGCTTCAGTGTATCAATTGTAACAAATGTACCACAATAATGAATGATGTTGTTAATGGGGGAATGTGTGGAGGGAGGAGGGGGAGGGCTATATGGGAATACCCTATATTTTTGTTGTAACAGTTATGTAATCTAAAGCTTCTTTTAAAAAAAGAAAAAGAAAAAAAGAAAAAGAAAAAAAAAAACAGACTCAAGCAAGCGGTATGCAAATGCCATCACAAAAGTTAAGTTATTGGTTTGTACACTTATGTAACTAAAATTATTTACACATTAAACACTGTACTCTAGGAATAAGAAAAAGGGCCCTGAAGCATATGTTGAAAAATATTTACCTTAGAGGGGTGGAACACCAGGAAATTGCCTGATTAGACTATGCCTGAAAAATCCTAATCTCAGTATACTCTACTGCCCTTTTTCATTTTTCCCACTGGAGCACACTTCCAGTGGTTATTTTGTGGCTTTGTCTACATTAGTATTACCACAAAGCCACCCAGATTCCAAATTGAAGCAGATTCTACACTCATGTATTTCCCTTTTTTGGGACTCCAAGTGAAAGGGGGAATAGTGATAAAACAATGAAGCACCAGGTTTCCCTTGGTTACTCCCAGGATCCTTAACCCTTAGGTACAGGTGAGAAACATTTGCAGACTTTGTCAAATTTGTCCAAGATGTGATTTGTCTCCCTGGACTGGAAGATGAGAGCCAAAAGGACTTGGCTAAATGAAAGTACAATGGGTCCCCAGAAAAATTGTGGCTTCATGCCTTGGATAATCTGGTTCTCCATACCTGGAAATCCTTACCTCTACTTGTTGGGCAAAGCATCTTCTCCCCTGAAAGGTAAGGGTAGTGCAGTCAGGAAGGTTTCTCACCCCAGGCTATCTCATAGTGATCAAAAACCAGGTCACACTGGGCCCCAATGCTATAGCTTTTGCTGAAGTTACAAAGCAGACCAACTGATTCCCCTGTAAGCATTTAAATTGAGATAATGGCCATCTCTCCACATAATTCCAGGCAACCTTTTGAGGTAATATGGGCTATAGAATATTTGGGGTAGCTGGTTCACATCCCTGCTCCAAGCAGGCCTAAATTGTCTTAGCTTGCTAATACTATATCAAATGCTTTTCCAAAGCAGCTGAACCAACTTATACATATACATAGAATATTATCACATATCCTGTGCTCCACATCCTCACTAAAAAAAAAGGTTAATCAAGATATATATTTTTTCTAATATACTGACTATGTGGCAGTACCATATAGATAAGCTTTTATTTCCCTTCAGTATCAATGGTGAGGAATATACTGCCTTTTATTAAACAAGATATCTGGTTTTCTTCTTAAAAATAATTTTTAGACATTAGAATTTAAATTTAAGTGGCTTATGATGTCAAATTTGGTGACCTTATGTTACTTCTAGAGAAAGAAATTCTTTATTTAATAAACTAAAATTCACAATTATATATCCATTGTGCATATTTTTTGTCTTTTCCTCTGCTATTGTTTCCTCCTCTACTTCATCATCTCTTCTGCCTGCTACTCAGTCAATTCCTGCTTTTAAAAGATTCCTTCAAACATCTGAAGATATATTCAAAATTACTTTAAATTTGTTTCCCTCACGTCTTTATTTCATCCATTAAGAGCTGGTTTCATGAAGGTTGGGGGTGGCTATGTTATTACCATTGTAGTTCCTTGTTGTTTCTGTCATTTTTTGACATATTTTGTTGCATGTTTTTCTTATCATAATTTACCCTATGCCACAAGGTTTTCATGCAATATTTGTATAAAGACTTGATATCTGTTAAGGAAATATTTTTAAATATTTATTCCTTGTATTAATTTACCACAGGCTGCCTATGAGTGCCAAGATCACCAGTAGCTGACTTTGTGAAAAAACATTTCTGATACTGCCTTTTTTGGACATTTATAAGCCTCTGAAAAGTAAGCTTTTACCCCAAATAAAGTGAGGAGAGGCCTAGAGGAAGTAATAGGAGAACTCTGGGGATTTGTAAGTCTGTGGTTAAAATTACAATGGTGGGAATGTTCTTTTGGAAATATGGCTGGGGACGGTTACTGGTGCAGGGCATGGGGAGTGGAGGATATGTGGGAAAGGGCACACCTGGGACATGCTTATATGGAATATGAAAGTGTTCACCTTGTCATAGTGTGTTATCTCAGTATTAGGAGATCCATACATTAAGCAAAAAAAAAAAAAATTAAACTCCCATCCTGGAGAGTCTTATTATATCCTTAATTAGAGGCACAAGAATCTCTAGAGAACATAGGCAGTGCATAATAAAAGAAAAAAACCCAATATGTCAAGCCCTCAGTACTATTGCATGTAACTATGGACTTTATTGTTCAAAAATTGAAAGAGTGTTTGCAATAGGTTCTGAGAGAAGGGGCAGGAAAGAATAGAATATATGGAACATAGGACATTTTAAGACATTGGAATAATTCTCCATGATATTGCAAAGACAGATACAGGCCATTTTAAATTTTGTCAAAATGTATAAAATTTGCAGTGCAAAATGTAAATCAAAATGTAAACCATTGACCACGGTTAGTAGTAATGCATTAATATTTGTACATCAATTTTAATAAATGTACCATACTCATGTAGGATGTTATTAATAGGGGAGAGTGGGAGAGGAAAAGGGGATTGGGTATAAGGCAAACATCAATATCTTTTATGTGACTTTTCTGTAAGCTAAAGCTTCTTTAAAAATAAAGTGAGAAAAATGTGACACTGGAGGAACATACAGAAGAAACTGTCACTGTACATAAAAGATAACAGATATTACAGTAAAGAAATATCTGAGAGACTATATGCTAGGCCACAGAACAAGTATCAACAAATTCTTAAGGTTTGAAATTATACAAAGTAATTTCACAGACAACAATGAAATGAAGGTGGAAATTGATAAGGGCAGAGAGCCAGAATAAGTGCAAAGGTACAGAAGTAAAACAACACACTCATAGATAATCAATGGGTGTAGGAGGAAATTGTAAAACAAATTGGTAACTACCCTGAAACTAATGAAACTGAGAATACAACATATCAAAGCCTATGGGATGCAGCAAATGTAGTGCAGAGAGGGGAATTTATAGCCATAAATACTTATATTGGAAATGAAGAAAGATCTCTTCTTGGCCTTTTGGACAAGAACAAGTTTAAAAAGGAAAGATAGAACTAAAATCGAAGACTTAACTGCACATTTGAAAGAACCAGAAAAAATATAACACATGAACCCTGAACAAGCAGAAAGAAGGAAATAACAAATTTGAGAGCAGAACTAAATGAAATTGAAATAAAAATCACTAGAAAAAATTAACAAAGCTAAAAGCTGGCTATCTGAGAAGATTAATAAAATTGAAAAGCGCTTAGCTAGAATAACAAAGAAAAAAAAAAAAGACAGAAGATGGAAATACATAAAATTAAAAAAAAAAATGTGGGGGGTGGACATCACAACTATCCCAATAGAAATAATGAGTATCCTAAGAGTATATTTTGAAAAATTGTATGTGAGCAAGATGGTTACCATAGATGATATGCACAAATTTCTAGAAACACACAAGCACCCTACATTGATGTAAGAAGAAATGGATGAACTCAACAGACCAATCACAAGTAACGAGATTGAATTAGTCATCTACAACTTCCTAACTAAGAAAAGCCCAGGAACAGATGGTTTCACAGTTGAATTCTTCCAATCATTATGGAAAGAATTAACACCAATCCAGCTTAAACTCCTCAAAAAAATAGAAGCGGAGAGAACATTATCTATCTCTATCTGTTGGGCCAACATCACCTTAATACCAAAGCCACATAAAGATGCCACAAGAAAAGAAAACTACAGACTGGTCTCTTTAATGAATCTGGATGCTAAAATCCTTAACAAAACGTGCTAATTGTCTCTGAGAACCATTGTTTGAAAGACAGGTTGAAAAGGGAGAGAATGAGAAGAGAAGGTTGGGAGCCATCACCCAAACGGACATAATCTATGGTAAAGTGATAGAGTATAGTTACATATTGAAGGATAGGACAAGTGTGTAGTGATATTACTGGGCTTGGCGGTTTAGGGTTGATAGGTGGGTAGATTAGGAAGGGTGGGTTAGAATATCCAGGATACTGGGGGTAGAGATGGGTGAGGGACAAGGTGAACATCAGATTTGTGGTTATGAGGTTGAAAGTGCAGTAGTGGGAATGTTCTTATGACAATATGACAACGTAGTGTCACTGGGTTAGGGTGTAGGTTGGGGGGCATTCAAGATGGGGCACATCTGGAGTAGGCTTCTGGGTAGTGTGTGAGTGTTCATCCTGTCATAATGCGTTGTGTCAGGGAGTGGAGACCCACACGGTGAGTGGGAAGGAGATGTACCTCCATCTTAGGGAGGACTGATTTACCCAGAAACAGACAGATGGATGTCTCTTAAGAGCAAGAGTGGATCCTAACAAGGGAGTACAATCAGCATATCAAGACCTCTTGTTGCATGTAACTATGAATCTTGTCATCCAATTAGTCAAGACAGAACGGTGTCATGTGCCCCAGGGGGATGGGGAGGAAGGAACAGAAAATATCAAACAGTGGGTATTTAGTGGTCAGGTGAAATGTTTTTCATTACCTTACAGCAATCGACACAGGACATGATAAATATCATCAAGAATTATTAAACTATACCTTCTAAATTGTAAACTATACTGTAAACCATTGACAATGTTTTGTAGCTACATTTCATTAGCTGTATAACAGTTATAACATTGCTATTATCCACATAAAAAAGTTTCAATATGGGGTGAGGAAAGAGGAAGTTGGGTATATGAGAGTCTCTAGTATTCTGTTTGTGACTTTGCTGTAACCTAAAACTTCTTTGAAAAATAAATGAAAATTTGGGAGACACTGGGGAGTGAGAGGGTGAAGGTGCCATGGTACAGACTGGACACCCGATAATGCAGTGATAAAAGAAAAAATAATATATTTTTTTAAAAAATTTGTTGTTTTTAATCCCATTTTTTGAATGTCCCAATCCTTTAATTATATTTTATTTTTAGTTTTATTTTTTCTGAGTTTCCATGTATTTTATCTCTTACATTTAATCTTATGATTATTATTTCATTTTCATATTAAATATATTTGGTTAGTATATGGGCTTCATCTTCAAGGAAATTTTAGATCACAGAAGGGTTACAATGGGGGCTGCAGAGGATCATTGGTGGGGGGTATCTGGGATGGGGGACTCATGGGAAGAAGTTCATCTGAATATACATGAAAGAGATATAAAATTGTTCCAATGACCAAGGGGTGGGTCATGGTCACAGTGGGTGGACAATCACTCAATAATTGAAGGAATACTGAATTCCCAGGCTTGAAAGCTCTGCCACATTTTTCAAGGGAGAAGCAACAATCCCCCAAGTGGAGGGACAGTGTCTGGCAAAGGAGGATGGTCCTCTAATGGGCTCCTGTTATTGATGACCAGCCTTACCAATCTTTGCTTTTGTAATTGAAACTTAGCCTACTGTTATGGGGTGCCTGAGGTTTGCCAACTGAGAGCCTCCTTGTTGCTCAAATGTGACCTCTCTCTAAGCCAAACTCAGCATACGAATGCCTTACCTTTCCCCCAGCGTGAAACATGACTCCCAGGGATAAGCCTCCTGGCAATGAGGGATTAAAACCAAGTGCCATCTGACAATACCACTTGAAAAAGACCTTGAATAAAAGGGGAAAAAGTAAAGACAAATGAGTTCATGTGGCTAAGAGACTTCAAAGAGAGTCGGGATGTCATCCCAAAGGTAACACTTATGCACACCTCAGTAGGACCTCGTAGAACACCAAAGTGGATATCACCCCACACAGAGGGGCTCCTGAGGGCTCTGGAGACACCCAGGTCCTATATAAGGAGGGATAGCCCCAGAGATTGATGCCTTATCAGTGGGGCCTCCACCGGAATCTGTGCTCCTGAAAGTGACAGAGTTGGACTCAAATAAGTTCTCCCTGCGCATGGTTCATCAATGCCTTCTATCAAACCTATATGTGATGCTGGAGTTTGTAGGTGTATTTCCAGAGACTGGACCCTTTGGCCTGCCCATGTGCCAGCTGTGCCTGGAATCTTGGGAGAGCTGCAACTCCTACTCTACAGCTCAATGGACTCAGCCAAGTCACCTGGTGAGGAGATGATGATGGACAGCAGCCATCCCAGGGAATGGAGAGAGTCTGCAGCTGCAGGAAGTATAATCCCATCCATCATATCCATGGGATATAGGCCCCCTCTCATTTGGAGGTAGTGCAGACATCACCATTCCAAACTCCTCAGGACTGGGGGAGGCGCTTTGGACTAGAGTGGACTCACTGGTATTCTGTTGTAGATATATTGTGATTCCAGCAGTGGAAGAAATTACAATAGTGAGGTGGAGCCAGTGGCCACTGGATGTTTTTGGGGCAGGGAAGGGAAAAGCTGTTCTAATACAGGGGCTTTTTTGGGACTTGGGAATTGTCCTGAGTGGCATTACAACGACAGATATAGGCCATTTTATATCAGCATATAGCATGCAGAACTGTGTGTGAGAGAATGTGGTCTACAATGTGAACTATGGTCCATGCTTGGTGGCAAGGCCCCAGGATGTGTATATCCATTGCAGGTGATGTGCCACACTAATGAAAGATGTTTGTGTGGGATGTTGTGGGAGGTGTGAGGTAGGGAACATGGGAATCCTTGAAATTTTTGTGTAACATTTATGTAATCTAAGCATCTTTTAAAATATAAACAAATAAATAAATAATTTTTTTAAAAATGCGTGCTAACCATATCCAATAATACATCAAATGAATTATACACATTGATCATGTAGGTTTCATGCCTGGTATGCAAGGATGTTTCAACATAAGAAAATCAATAAATGTAAATACACCATATTAAGAGATCAAAAAAAAAAAATCACATCTTTTGAAGCAGAAAAAGCATTTGAGAAAATCCAGCATACTTTCTTGATAAAAATCACTTCAAAACATACGATTGGAAGGAAAATTTCTCAACATTATAAAGGGCATCTATGACAAGCCCAAATGTAACTTCACACTCAATGGTGAAATGTTAAAGACTTTCCTTCTAAGATCTGGAACAAGAAAAGGACCCACTCTTATCACTCATATTTAATATTGTATTAGTAGTACTTGCTGGAGCACTTTGGCAAGGAAAAGTAAAAAAAGTCTTCCAAATTGGAAAGGGAAAACTCAAAATCTCACTATTTGCAGATAACATGATCCTATACATAAAAGCCCTGAAGAATGTAAAACAAACTTGAATAAAGTGGCATGATATAAGAACAACAAGCAAAAATCAGTAGCATTTCTGTATACCAATAATGAGCAATCTGAGAAAGAATTCAAGAAAAAAATTCCACTTACAATAGCACAGAAAATCATACAGTATTGTTAAAGGAAATCAAAGAAGACTTAAATGGAAAAATATTCCATGCCCATGGATAGGAAGACTAAACATCATTAAGATATCTATCCTACCCAAAATGAACAAAAGAAACTGGGAAAGAAATGGAAGAAAGTGCCACTGTACATACAGGACAACAGATACTACAGTGATGAAAGGCAAAATGTCAAAAAAATTATTTTAATATTTTTCATTTTTAATACCCCATTTTTACTCTTTTAATTTTAATTTCCTAAATTATTATATATTTTCTTTCTTATGTTTAAACATCATTATTATTTCATTTTCCTTTTAATCAAATTTGACAATATTCTTGGCTTCATTTTTGAAGAGGTTTTGGATCACAGAAGAATTCCAACTGTGATAGGAGAGGATCAATGGTATGGGGTGTCACTGATCGGGGATACATGGGAGGAAGTTCACCTGGGCATACATATAAGGTATACAAATATGTTCATATGTTCATGGGGCATTGTCACAGTGGGTAGAGATTCATACAACAACTGAAAGATTATTGATTCCTCTTCCTGGGGAGCTCTGCCACAATCTCTAATGGAACAGCAACAATCTGCCAAGTACAGGGGCAATGACTAGTGAGGAATGAGAGTCCATTGATTGGCCCTTGATATTATGACCATGCTTATGAGCCTTTTGCTTTTGAATTTGCAACTTAGCATATTGTTGTAGGGTACCTAAAAATTACCTCCTGAGAGCCTCTTTGTTGCTCAAATGCGGCCTCTCTCTAAGCCAAACTCAGCTTATAAATGCATTACCTCCCCTCCAGTAGGGATAAGTCTCCCTGGCACTGAGGGATAACTATCAAGCACCAGCTGGTGATGCAATTGGAAGAAAACATTGAATGAAAACGGTAAAAGGTTAAGACAAATGAGTTTATATGGCTAAGAGACTTCAAAGTGCATTCGGAGGTCATCAGATAGGTAATACATGGTTTATGCACTTCTCAGCAGAATCTTATAGACAGTCAAAGTAGATACTACCCCAAACAGTGGGACTCCTGAGAGCTCCAGAGACACCGAGTTCCTAAGGTCATGGCAGATAGCTCCATAGCTTGGTGCCTTCCCAGTGAAACCTGCTTTGGAGATTGTGCACCTTAGTGTGGCAGAGTTGGACTCAGATGTGACTTCTTTACACATGCTTCTTCTTTACCTTTTATTTGAACCTATACTTGGTGCTGGAGTTGGAAAGTGTGCACCCACGATACTTGAATCTCTGGGATGTCCATGTGCCAGCTGGGTCCTGAGCCTCAGCAGAGTTGGAACACCTACTCTCCAGTTCATTGAACTCATTCAGGACAACTAACAAGGAAGTAAGGATGGACAACCAACACATGAAGGAACTGAGAGTGTCTACAACTGCAAGCAAGAGTCGTATGGGATCAAAGTCCCCTCTCAATTAGAGGTGGAGTGGGCACCACCATTACAGAATTCTCAGGGTTGGGGAATATAATATGGGCTAGAGTAGACTTACTGGTATTCTACAATAGTCTTATTGTGATTCTAGCCATGGAAGAAATTATATCAGTGATGTGGAGATAATAGCCACTGGAGATGCTGAAGTCAGGGAAAGGGAAAAAGAGGTGTAATATGGGGGCATTTTCATGATTTGGAATTGACCTGAATGACATTGCAAGTACAGATAAAGGCCATTATATACCCTGCTGTAACATAAATAATTGAATGGGAGAGCATGTAAACTACAATGTAAACTATAATCCATGCTTAGTGACAATGCTCCAAAATATGTTCATCAATTGCAATGACTGTACCTCATAAATTAAAGAAGTTGTTAATATGGAAAAAAGTGGGAGGTGTAGGGAGAGAAACATATGAGAATCCTTTATATTTTTTTATGTAACATTATATGTAATTTAAGTAGCTTTTAAAAATAAATAAAAAATATGTTTTAAAAAATGATGTCTATCCTACCAAAACTGATTTACAGATTTAATGCAATTCTAATATCAATTACAACAACATTTTTTACTAAATTGAAAAAGCTAACTATGAAATGTATTTGGAATGGCAAGGGGACCCAGAGAGTGAAAAACATTCTGAAAAAGAAAAAATGAAAAATGAATCACACTAACTGACTTTAAAGCATACTACAAAGCTACAGTGTTCAAAACAGGATGTTATTGGCACAAAAATAGACATAATAACAAATGGAACAAAACTAAAAGTTCTGAAATAGAGCCCCACATATATGGTCAACTGATATATGAAAAGGACACCAAGCCCACTATACTGAGAAAGAATAACCTATTCAATAAATGGTGCTTGGAAAACTGGATATGCATATCCAAAAGAAAGAGAGACAATCCACATCTCACATCATATACAAAAATTAACTTAAGATGTAACAAAGATATGAATATAAAAGCCAAGATCAAAGAGCTCCTAGAAGATAATGTAGGGAAGCATCTATGAGATATAGTAGTAGGATACAGTTTCATAAATTTTACATATGAAGTACAAACAATGAAAGAGAAATAGATAAATGGGACCTTTTCAAAATTAAATAAATACTTTTGTGCTTCAAAGGAGATTGTTAAGAAAGTGAAAAAGCAGCCTACTCAATGGTAGAAAATATTTGGCAATCATTTATCATAAAGGCCTAATATCCAGCCTATATAAAGAAATCCTACATCTCAAAAATGTAAACAACCCATTGAAAAAATGAGCAAGAGATTTTTATAGATATTTTCCAAAGAAGAAATACAAATGGCTAAAAAGCACATGAAAAGTTGCTCAACATCACTAGCCATAAATGAAATGCATATCAAAACTGCAATGAGATATCATCTTACATCTATTAGATTGGTAGCTATTAATAATCAGAGAACTACAAGTGTTGGAGATGATGTTGAAGAGAGGAAACACTCATCTACTGCTGGTGGAATGTAGAATGATGCAGCCATTTTGGAGGACAGTTTGGCAGTTCCTCAGGAAGTTAACTATACAACTGCCATATGATCCAGCAATCCCACTCCTTGGTATATACCCAGAAGAATTGAAAGCAGAGACATGAAGAGATATATGCACACAAAAGTTCATAAGGCATTATTCAATATTGCCAAAATTTGGAAGCAACCCAAAGGTCTATTAATAGATGAGTGGATAAGAAAATTGTGATATATACATGCAGTGGAATATTACTCAGCTGTAAGAAGGCATGCAGTATTAACACATGAGACAACATGTATGAACTTTGAAGACATTATGTAGAGTGAAGTAAGCCAGTTACTGAAGTATGAATATTATATGTCCACACTGATATAACTTAAGCAAATTGAGAAGACTGACAAAGCTAAAATCTAGAAGATAGGTTACCAGGAGACAGAAAAGGAATAAAGCTGGTGAGCCAGTGCTCAATATGGGCAAAACCTATGATAAGGCAGAAATGGGTGGCTAGGTAGTGGATGGGGGTGATGCTCATTGAGGGACATGAGGGGAAGTTCAAGTGCTGGAATGTGAGTGTGAGGGGGAGTAGTGTGGGGGTGTTAAGTTGTACTGTCCATGGAAATGAGGAGAGGGCTGGAGGAAATTACAGGTGAACTGTCGGGATTTGCAGGTCTGTGGTTAAAAACACAGTGGTGAGAATGTTTTATTGGCAAATAATGCAGGGGAAGTTACTGGTGAATGCCATCAGGTCTGGGGGATATGTGAGATAGTGCACATCTGGGGCAGATTTCTATGGAATATGAAAATGCTCATATTGTCATAGTGTGTTATCGCAGTGGGTGGAGACCCACACCATAAACAAGAAAATATTAAACTCTCATTTAGGGGAGTCCTTGTATGTTCTCAATTAGAGAGGCAAGAATCTCCCAAGAACATAGGCAGTGCCTAATAAAAGAATACAGACCAATATGTCAAGCCCTTAATATTACTACATGTAATTATGAACCTTATTCTTCAAAATTTAAAACTTAATGGTTACCATAAGTTCCGAGGCGTGTGGGAGGGAAGAATAGAACAGATGAAACATAGGACCTTTTTAGGCCATTGTAATTGTTCTGCATTTTATTGACAAAGACTTATACAGGCCATTATAAATTTTGTCAAAACATGTAAAAGTGTATGGTGCAAAATGTAAACCATAATGTAAACCATTGACCATGGTTAGTAGCAATGCTGCAATATTTGTTCATCAATTGTAACAAATGTACCATACTCATATAAGATGCTCTCAATAGGGGGAAATGTGAGAAGGAGTGGTTGTGGGGTATAGGGGAATCCCTTATATATTCTTTGTGAAATTTCTGTACCCAAAAACATCTTTGAAAACAAAGAAAAAAAATTAAATACTGGGGGAATATACCGAAGAAATTGTCACTGTTCATAAAAGCTAACATTTGTTATGGTGATGAAATACATACAAATTATTTTAATTTTTAAAAATTTTTTACAATTTTTTATTTTTATTTTTTGTATTTTCTTTTTTATCATTATTTTATTTTTTATTATTTTTATTCATTTTTGGGCTTTGGAGGAACATTTTGGATTGTTGAAGTGTCACAACTGTAACGGAGTAGGATCATAGTGGTGGGGTGTCAGTGATGGGGGGTGTGTGGGGAGGGGTGCAACTAGGGCATGACTATAGAATATGAATAGGTTCAAATAGTCATGGAGTGTTATCTCGGTAGGTGGAGACCAACAAAATTAATGAAAGAATATTGAATTCCCCTTCTGGGAAGTACTGCTGCATTCTCAGTAATCCCCTGAGTACATGGGCTTGCCTACCAGAGGAAGACAGAACAATATACTGTGCCCCAAGACATATGAGCCTTGTTCTTGTGTATTGAAACTTAGCTTAGTATTATATATTGCCTAAGAGCTACTTCCTGAAACCCTCCTTGTTGCTCAAATGTGGCCCTCTTTAAGCCAAACTCATCATATAAACTCACCATATTCTATTCCGCATGGAAAATGAGTCCTGGGGATGAGTTTCTCTGGCACTGAGGGATTGTTACCAAGCATGGACTCACAATGTATTTGGAAAAATACCTTGACCAAATGGGGGATACAAATGAATTTTTATGGCTAAGAGATAGAGTGGGGAGTTCATATCAGAGGTTACACTATGCGTGCATCAGGAGGGTCTCATTGAATGCCACAGTAAACAGTGCCTCAAGCAAGGGTGCTCTTGTGGGCTCTAGAGAGATCTACACATTGAAGGCAGAGCAGATCATTTCAGGAATTAAGCACTTTGTTTGTGGACTTTTATTTGGAATATATGCTCTCCAACATATTGGAATTAGACCCATTTATAATTTCCCTACACATGGCTGTTCTGTCCCATTTATTTGAAACCATAATTAACATTATAAACATTAAACATATGTATAAGAGACTCAGGGCTTTGGTCTGTTCATATGCTGGTTGAGCCTGGAATCTTGGCAGAGTTGCAATACCCACTCTACAGTTCATCATACTCACCCAGGACAACAAAGAAAAGGATGAAGATGGACAACACCCA
>JAQZBX010073066.1:0-13826 GCA_029593785.1 Cabassous unicinctus | reverse complement strand
TGCGGGCAAGGCACTGGGTCCCAGGCCGTGCCCTCGTGGGGCCCGGGGCCAGCCAGGGGCTGCCGGACACACACACACAAGACACAGCGAAAACTAGATGCCGTCACAGGGCGACAAGTGCCGCGTGGGAAACTCACGGAGACGCGATGGTGAGGGTGGGAGGGGGGCGACGTCCTGCCTGACGGAAAGGACCCCGAAGCGCTGCCTGCCCTTCTGGGGGAGCGTCACCCAGGAGGCCCTGAAGGATAAAAAGGCAGCGGATGTGGCTTAGCGGGAAGGGGGAGAGGGGCCACGCTCTGGGGGGCCCTGGGGCGCTCTCGGGGTACGCCCAGCTCCTGGGTGGGCCGGCGTCTCGGGGGACAACCCCTCCCGCTGGCCTGTCCGGATGTCAGGGCTATTTCGTTAGAGCCCCTGGCTCCACTCGATGCACTTGTGCTGCTCAGTCGCCGTGACAACCCCATACCACCCTCACATCATCAGAGGTGCCCGAGGGACAGGCTTCCCCCACTTGAGTGGGTGACGAACAAGCCAGGTAGAGGGAATGTCCAGTTTTCTATTCCTAGTGTACAAACCACCCCCAAAATCAATGTTAAAAAAAAAAATACCAAAAAACTCAACCCTTATTCTGTTCCTGAATCTGTAATCTGGGCAGGTTTGGTGGGGACCCAGCCTCAGTGGGGGCTGCTTGAAGGTGGGAGACGGCGTCGCAGGAAGACTCACTCGCCCCGGGGATGATGGCTGATGCCGGCTGACAACTGAGACCTGGGCTGGGGCCGTGAACAGACGCCCACCCGTGGCCTCCCGGTGGCCTGGCTTCCCTGCTGCTTGGTGGGTGGGACCCCGGGGCGAGTGTCTAAAGAGAGCCAGGCAGAAGCTGAGTTGCCTTTTTTAAAGAGGCCTCTGAAGTCACAGAGTCACTCCTGCTCATTATGTTTACTAGCTGTGAGTCAATGCCGTCAGCCATGGTCAACGGGAGGGGAAGCAGACTTCACCTTTTGATGGGACGGTGGCAAAGAAATCGTGAACATGTAGTAAAACCATCCCAGTAAATAACACAAGTGCCTTAACAGATAAGCCCCAAATCTCAGCAGCTGCACACAATGCAAGTCTGCAGTTGGGGTGTGTGGGTGGGGGGCTCTCTGCATCATTCATTCATTCGAGGACCCAGGCCTCTTCCATCTTCCAGGATGTCCGAGTGCTTTCCCAGCCGTCAGAGCCCTGCATGGAGATTTACTGGAAGTGCCCACAGCTTCTGTTCACCTTCCATGGGGCAGAGCTCAGTGCCATGTCTCGTGGCAAGGGAGCTGGAATATGTGGTCTCTCCGGGTGGCCAGTGTGGCAGGTTAAAGATGGTGGCCAGTCCTTGGACAAGCCCACTGAGAGGTGGATCTCTTCTCCTTCTGCTGGCATCTGGGCTGCTGTGTTTGCTTCGAAGGATGAGTACAAGGGAAGTCGTGCTGTGCTGCTGCAAGCTTAGTGTCGGGAGGGCTGCCTGCAGGAGCAGGTGGGGAGGGGACGTGCGGCAGGGACCACAGGTGTCGCGGCAGCACTTGACCCCGGGCCTTTCTCGGGCCTCAGCGCACTGTCCCACTGGCCCACAAACCAGCTTTAACCCACGGATTATCGCCCGCCTCTGAAACACTCGGCCGCGTCCCCCTGCTCTGGACACTTTCACACAATGACAGCCGCTCCACCGAGCGTCGCTACCTGTCGGGAACCTCACGGTGTTCTCACAGCCGCTGAGGAACGGAAACTGCCCATGTTCAAGGAGAGGCGGCGCGTCTTGGGGAGTTCAGGCAGCTTTCCCAGAGGCACAAGCCAGCAAGGAGCAGGGCGCAGCCGGACTCAGGGGCGTCTGCCGGGGTCCCCTCCCCCCGCGCCTCCAGCCCCCTCCCTCTGCCCCCCGCAGCCCCACCTGCCACTCAGGCTATCGGCCACAGAGCAGGATCCCGACCATCCAGAATTACATCCTCTGGCACATTCGGAGACCGAATCCCGACTGTCCTTGAAATTGAGATGTTTCCACCCAAATCAGATTCTTCAGGTCAGCTGTACGTTGGGGACCGGCAGAACCAGGTTAGCTAAAGTGGGAGATGATCGAAACCATCACTCAAGCTCTAAACCCAACCCCAGCCTCGGCTGGGAATCTTCCAGCTGCTTCCCCGGCTGGGCTTTTCATTTCTACTGGACTTGCCACAGGTAAGCACAGCCTGAATGCAAACCAGGCGCCGCCGCCGTGGCTTACCGCGCTCTGCTTACCTGGACGGTGAGCAACCTGGGGTCGGAGAGAGGGCGACGCTCGTGTCTGAGCCCCGGTGCCTGGGCCGGCCTCAGCCACGGCAGGCACCCCGAGATGTCGGGGGAGTGCAGGCGAGGGCAGCCACCAGGCACCCTCTGAACTCCCTGACCCTTCACATCAGCTCTACGAGGTCAATCTTATCCTTTTTCATACGGGGAAACCGAGGCACAGAGCCGTCACAGAGCCCTCTCCACTTGCTGAGTCTGAATGATACGCTCTTCCTGTGTGGGATATGCCCCTGTATTTAGCCGCCTTTGAAGAGAAAGAGGGGCAGCTTCTGCTATCCTGCAGGGGAACCGGGAAGAAGCTGACGGATGAGGAGCTGTGCCTGAGGCTGGCAGAGCCCCTCTGTGAACAGGTGCCGCCCGACTGAGAAATTGCCCAGCAGCTCCTACCCCAAGAAAAATCGCCCACACCCCTGGCAATTAGAGATTTCCCACTACTAGACCTTTGCATAAGTCACTAACTTTCTATGTGCTAGCAGAGATTAGTTTTAGAACAAGTTTCCTTGACAAGCGGATACAGACGACACACCGAGGCTGAGAGAGGAAAACCCAACAAATGAAGGTGGGAAAATGACACACACCAGGCTGGGTGGCCCTCCTCCCGCGGGCTCTTCTGGGTCTTGTACTTCTCTTCCCAGAGACCTCCCGACACCAACCCAAAACGACTGCCTACCCCGGCAGTCAACCTGGGAAGTTTGGAGAGGACTTTGTAGCTACGAGAATTTGAACAATTCCATTTCCACGTCTGAGTCTTCTCATCACTAAACCGGGTATAAAAATTTCTACTCTCTTGGGGCCCCTGTGGAATTATATCGGAGCCAGCACTTGTTTCTGGAAAGGGCCAGATGGTAAGTGTCTTAGGCTCTGTGAGCCGTCTGGCCTCTGTCACAGCTACGCAGTGCAGCCCGTGTAGTGTGAAAATGGTCATAGGCAGCATGTAAATGAATGGGCCTGGCTGTGTGCCAATAAAACTTTATTTAAAAAAACAGATTGTGGGGGCTGCAGTTTGCTGACCCACACGTAAGCTAACCAAGTGGAAACATATTGTAGAGGACTTCCCTTCAGCTTCTCTTGCCTGTCATGTTTTCCCTGATGAGACCCACCCATTCTTGAATGGACCGCCTTTCCTTCCCCTGCCCGAGGGGAGAGCATATGACCTCTCCTGGCCAATCAGACACTCCCCCCTGGAATCTGAATCTTGAGTCCCTGCCACCTCCAGTCAAAACCTGGTTCTCTAGTGTTTCCTTAAATTACAGGTGCTACCTCATATTGTCCCCCCAAATTCCCTTTAGACTAAGGAGAGCCACAGCCAGTTTCCATGGCTTGCCACCAAAGGATATTAATGGACACAAGCTTTAAGAGCTGCCTCCAAATTCCAAACTGTACTTATGTGGACGACGACTTTGACAAGGAGGAGGTACCTGGGTGGCTTGGGTGGTTGCTACTGCTCTGGAGGCACTAGGAGGCTTTGGTTGGTCTCTCCAGAGAGGAGTGGAGGAGAGGGAGGAAGGGGGGATGGAGCCGTGAAGGCAGGGGCTGAGCCCACTCGACCTCGCTCCGTTTCCCAGCCGCCCTTGCAGGCGTAGGGGCCAGGTGAGTAGGTCTGGGGAGGGAAGCGATGTGGTGTTACTCCTGGGGTGCGGTATTTAAGGGGCAGGGTGTCACCTTTCTGGCACTGTATTCGCATCCTACGCTGCTGTAAGGAACGGTCACGGGCTTGGCGGGCAGGAGCCTGCAGGAGCCTGACAGGGCTGAAGTCAAGGTGTCACAGGGCTGCGTCCTTCTGGAGGCGCCAGCGGACTCTGCCCCTGGCCTCTGAGGGCTTTAAAGGCTGCCTGTGCTCCGTGGTCACGGCCACCTCCTCCGACACTCTGCTTGTGTAGTCAAATCGCCTCTGCGTCCCTCTAATAAGGAAACCTAATTAGACTGGTCCCACCTGGAGAGCTCAGGGGCTGCTCCCCAAGCCAGACCTTAATCACACCTGCAGAGTCCCTTTTACCAGGTTCTGGGGATTAGCACGGGGACACGTGGGTGTCCCCTGGGAGGGCTGCATCCTGCTGGGATGACGGTGGGAGAATTCAGACGTTGCTGCGCTGAGCCTCCAAGGTTTGGGGGTTTGTTACCACGCAAAGCCTGCCCTTTTCTGTGCTCTATGCGAGCCCCTTCGGGGGATTCCCCAGTAACATCTGGGAAAGCCAGGCTGCCCTTCTGGGGACTCCCCACAGTATTTAGTAACATCTGGGAAAGCCAGGCTGCCCTTCTGGGGACTCCCCACAGTATTTAGTAACATCTGGGAAAGCCAGGCTGCCCTTCTGGGGACTCCCCACAGTATTTAGTAACATCTGGGAAAGCCAGGCTGCCCTTCTGGGAATTCCACAGTATTTAGTAACATCTGGGAAAGCCAGGCTGTCCTTCTGGGAATTCCACAGTATTTAGTAACATCTGGGAAAGCCAGGCTGTCCTTCTGGGGACTCCCCACAGTATTTAGTAACATCTGGGAAAGCCAGGCTGTCCGCTGGGAGTGGATTTCTCTGGTGAAGGGCAGAGTTGCATGCCTGGGCAGTGGGGGGCAAAGGGTGAGGACACGCAGCTAGCAGCAGCTGCAGGAGCGTTTACCGACCTTGCGGATAGAAATGTACAGTTGGAGAAGGGAATGGGGCCAAGTCCTCTGAAGGACAGCGGGGCTCAGCTGCCATCCACCAGCAGGTAGATTTTGTTCTTCAAATATTAAGTCCTTCTCAAATCCCACCCCCACCCCCCTCCCGGCCATCCCCACTCACACACTCGGAAGCCCTTCCAAAGGAAGCCCTTCCGGGAAGAACAATTCCTTTCCTGTAACAATGGCCTCTGCTATCTAACTCCTTTGATGGCTGTATCCCAACACTTTCCCCACAACAGGTCTTTGTCTGCTGATGACTCACCTGGCAGCTGCGGAGGGCCCGCCCCCCCCTAATTAGTTCCCGATACTACATGATCCCTAATTACCGCTCAATCGATTTCTCTCTGCAGGAGCTGGTAGCAGCCAAGGTTAAGCTCAAAGCTGATGGGAAGTTCAGTCTGATTCGCACACTCCCCAGCCGGCTAAGGGCTTTCATAGATAAGAAAGTGCCACTATTTGGCTACGTAAGTTAAACAGCCAAGAAGCCTGCGGACATCTGCTCTCAGTGGTAAGACGCGGAGCTCCGCCAAAGCTCTAGAGATGCAGGCGAGGGAAAGGGCTGGAAGGTGGAGGAGCCTTTAAAGAGCTCGCCCCAGGACCCTTCCCCACTCAGCTCTTTCTGCATCTTCACTCTCCAAGGAAGCTGGGCTCCCACACTTCCCCTCCAGCAGGTTCGAAGGAGCCTGGAATGCTTGGCCCCTCCACAGGGACGGCTTAGGAATGGGAATATGAAACCAGTCTAGCCAAAGAAAGGCCCGAGACGACTGCCTGGCACCGGGAGAATGCATGCTTTCCAGAAGGGAGCTGCTCAGCCTCTGCTTTCATGGGCAGTACCTGTCAGTGGTGCCTAACACCTTGGCTGGCCTCTCGAGACCACGAAGGGAGCTCTGCGAGGAGAGCGCCACACACTCCGTGAGCGGCAGCGTAGAAAGCTGGAGAGCATCCGATTCCTTGAGAGCATCATTGACCCTTGGACGCAACATCTCGTGAACGTCCTCCCTGGGGACTTCTGTTTAGGTGGGAACGCGTTTCCCTACTGGTCAAGCCATTTGGGGTTGGGCGATGTGGAGGCCACCCTGGAAGCTTCCCTTCCCTATCACGTGACGACCAAGTCCTGACAAGGTGGAAAGCAGGAAGAGGATTCTCATCGTCTCATCTCTTTTGCTCGGCCTAACTCTCCTTGAGAGCAGGCGGCCCAGGTTTATTGTCCCCTTTGCTCCGCTTCCAGGAAACCACCGTGCAGTAGAGTGTATTCCGTCTTAAGAAGATCTGACCAGTCCAGTGACGATGGCTATCTAGCACGTTACCCCACATTGAATGCTATCAAACCACCGTTCATTATGCCCACAGATTCTGGAGGTCAGGAATTTGGACAGGACACATGGGGCCAGTTTGTCAAATTTTCCATGATGCCTGGAGCCACAATGGAAGGCTCAGAAGTTGGGGAAGTGGAGCCTCGGAAGGATTGCCCACCTCCACGTCAGAGGCTGGTGCTATTGGATGCGGGCCTCAGTGCCTCTCATGGGGTCTCTCCATGCAGTTTCTCCGTATGTTCTCTCCATGGGTTCTCTCCGTGGGGTCTCTCCATGTGGCCTCTCTATGTGGTCCAAGTGTGGGCTTCCTTAGACTGGGAAAGCAGTTTTCTTCCCCCAGAGTGAGCATTCCTCAAGAGAGCCAGGTCAGAGCTGTACTGTTTTAGGACCTAAACTTAGAAGTCACAGGGCCTCTGTTCGGCATTCTCTATTGGTGGCAGCAGTCACTGGGTCCCACCAAGATTCAGGGGGAGGGACTCAGACCACCTCAGCGAGGAGCCTCTGTCATGCTGTAGGAAGAACACGTGCGGGAGACTGCTGTGCTCATTTAGGAAAATATAATTTGCTGCACTGACATAGCAAGGCACTTCCTAATGAGTGTGTTCAAATCCATGTCCTTTCTCTGAATTCTTATGAATTCCTAGTATTCCTTGGGGTCTAGCCCTGGACCCTGGACCTCTATCTGCAGTTTGCAATGCTTTCCCCCACGTCCTTTCAAACGGGGATTTCTACTAGCCCTCATTTCATAGACGTGAAAGCCAAGGTCCCTGAACGTCATAGCAAGACACTAGAAATAGCCCAAATGTTCAAGAGCAGACTGGTTAAATAAAAACCGGCGTGTCCATACACTGCAATGGTAGGCAGCCATCAGAATGATCTTAACGTCCCAAATGAACAGATCAGCAAGCCCTAGTGTCCATTTAAGCTTGGGTAGTGGCTACTCTTGGGGGTGGTAGAGGCTATGCTGGGAAGAACGCAGAGGTCTCTGGGGTGTGGCGGTGGCTGCCAGGGGATTCACCTTATAATGATTAATTAAGCTCTCTTTTTTTAATAGTTTTCTATACTTGTGTTTTATTTAATCACAAAACTCAAACGGCAAAAGCAGTTTGGTGGTTCCTCAAATATAGAATTACCGTATGACCCAGCAACCCCACTCGTCGGTATGCACACAAGGGGCCTGGGAGCGTCTGTTCACACGAAGCCTTGTGCGTGAGTGCTCGGCGCAGCATTCTTCACAGTGGCCCCTCAGTGGGTACGTGGAAGGTGGTCTGGCCACGCACTGGAATATCATCAGCCATAAAAAGGAACAAAATACTGACACATGCCGCCCCTTGGATGACTCTCGAAAACCTCGTGCTGAATGAGGGAAGCAGAGCACACAAAGCCACACCGCGTGTGATTCCACTTACATGAAATACCCGGAGCGGCAAATCCATGGAGGCAGAGAGTAGACAGAGGGCCCGGAGGCTGGGGGAGGGCGCAGGAATGGGGAGCGACTGCTCAAGGGTAAGGGGTTTCCTTCTGGGGTGAGGAGAAGGTTTTGGAACCAGATAGAGGTGGTCGTGGCACAACGATGTGAATGTACCAAGTACCCCTGAATTGGACACGTTAAAATGGTGAGTTTGTGTCATGTGAATTCCACCTCAATTGAAAACACTGTTTTAAGGGCTTCCTCGTGGTAGGAGCGGCTCATTCTGGAGCAGGGGGCGCAGCCACGCGCTCTCGCCAATTCCCCCACGAGGCTGACGCCGTCCACCTCTCACACAGGCTGCCTTGCTGGGATCGGCCCCGAGGGTCAGCACGCGGCGGCCACAGCGGCGGGGGTCCTAACTGCTCATCCTTCACAGGCCAGGCTGCCTCCTGGCCGGCGGCAACCCCCAGGCCACAGGGCACCGGGGCCTCAGGAGCCCACCTGGTCCCTTCCTTCCCTTAGGGACGTCTAGAGGCAGGAAACTGCAGCTGGACCAGGGAGCCCGACTGTTGACCCCGTCCTCACTGAGTGGCCTCGGGCAGGAAGCCACAGCACGGCAGACCCACACATCCGATTTGTGTGACACACAAAGGGCGTGAGGCGTTAGGGAGCGCTGCGTGGAGCGCACAAACCAACCCAATGGCAACCTGGGGCCAAACCTCAGGGTATTTCCCCTCACCCACCTTATCTGGGGATCACTACAAAACCTCGGTTCCCAGTCAACAAATGACCTCCCAGAGATCCGTCAAGTCTTCCCTCGTCCTTGACCAAAGGAAAAGAGAAACCCGACCTTCCAAAATATTAACACCTTTCCATCATCTCGAACCAAACTGCTTTGTAATAAAAAAGAAAATGACTTTATTGTATGCAGACTGCAAGTTATTCACTTTCATTGCTCAAAAATTTTTATACGCTTCTAACATATGAAAAGCGGGCATCAATGGCCCATAACCTTTTAAAGTGAGAAACCATATATTTCCTTTCCTACGATAAAGATGCTTGGCTCTGCGAGGACGCGTGCGCTGCTGCGTTTCCTTTAGCCGGCACAGTGAAGGTCACTCGGCTGGCGGAGAAACACGGTGTCCTGTGAGAGGTGAGCCAAGCTGGGGAGAGGACGTGCTCGGGAGGGTGCCCAGGGCTTTCTGCGGAGCCCCAGCTGTCCCCCGTCTCCTCTCCTCCCCCCCTCGGCCGTCGTCTCTGCTCACCTCTGGTCCCCAAAGCTGGCCCTGGAGGGGTTTGTTGTAAAGAATTTTTTAAAAAAGATTTTTTATTTACCTTTTCTTTATGTATCCCCCCCTCCCCTGGATAGTTCTCTGTCTGTCTGCTCGGTTTTCTCACCTTGTCCAGGAGGCACTGGGAACCGAACCCGGGACTTCCCACAAAAGGCGAGTGCCTGACGGCCCGAGCCACATCCGCTCTCCGCAGGCTGCGGCATCTGCTGGCTTGTGGCACGTTACTCAGCAATAACTCTACAGCTACCATCCTAACCTTTATTTAAATGGCTTTGTTAAGACATAACTCACATGCCACACAATTCCCCTATTTAAAGGGTGTGATTCAATGGTTTTTAGCACATTCACAGAGTTGCGCGGCCATCCGCACAATCCATTCTAGAGCATTTTCACCATCCCAGAAGGAGACCCCAAACCCATTAGCAGGCACGCCTATTTCCTTCTGCCCCCAGCCCCTGGCCACCATGGATCTCCTGTCTCTATGGACTTGCCTGTCCTGGACATTTCCCATCAGTGGGATCATGCACTTTGTGGACTTTTGGGTCTGACTTCCTTTACGTAGATGGTTCTTCCATGACGTGGCATCATAACATCCTGACAGAACGACTTATTCCCCTCCTTACTGTCTCTTCTCCACTCGAATCCACGAGAGCAGCGAGGTTGCTTGTCTTATTAACTGCAGCACCCCATTGCCTAGAACTGGGCATAGTGAGAGCACTACTCGGATGGATGAATGAATAGATGAGCAGGGAAACTGGTTTGTTTCCCTGGTCTCATTGAAGAGCTCGAAGGGCACCAAATTACCAACTTGTCTGCTCGCTGGGGCGACGCAGGCCACAGAATAAGCTCTCCACGTTACATATGGATCCAGGTCTCAGCAAAGCCAGGCTCTTTTTGCTCTTGAATACCAAGAACATTTCTTCTTTTGCTTCTAGCAAAATAGAGAAAATTGGCAGTGGAAGACGGGAAGTGTCTTGACTGGTAACGGGCGCAGCTTGCCTCGGGTGCTTCCGTAGGTCCGCTGACGGCTGCGCGAGCGCTAGCGCTGGCAGGGGCGGAGGGGCCGCGCTCCGAGCCATCTCCCTGTGCTCGACTTTAATTCCGGGGCCCTGGGTGGGGATGCGTTCCAAGGCTATGTAAACCTGCTTCACGAGAAGCCTGGCAAAGCCTTTCATCTGAAGGAAGAATGTCCTCCATCTTCTAAACTGGCCGCCGGCAGTGGTGAGCGCAGCCTGCAACCTGTTCTTCTGTGTGATTGGGAAAGTCCTTGCTGGCTTTGTCTTACCTGCTGCAGATCACGTGCAAGGTGTAATCACATCCGAACCAACCCTGGGCTCTGAGCTTGGTGTCGCCAGGGGGGACGTTCGGAATCTTCCGGGCACTCGAGCAAACTTCTGGCGGTCGGAGCCTGTCTGCTCAGGGACGTCCACCTGGTGAAGGGCAGGCACGTGGGGACAGCAATCATTTTCAGGCCTCTGGAGAGCCATTTGGCGTTCCAGTGCTGACACCTCACCTGTGCCGGGACTCGCCAAACGGATTTGTAACCGATGCACCCAATAAGAACCTCAACTTAATTAACTACATCTATTTCCAAGTAAGGCCACGTCAGAAGAAGTACCAGGGCTGGGGACTTCCACGTGTCTTTTTGGGGACAAAATTCAACCTACGACAATGGCCCCTGGAGAACAGATTGTAGCGACTCAAACCGCTGTCCTGGGACTCCCGTGAGGAACCCTGTTGAGAAAGTTGCCCGAGCTCGGCGACCGGCTGCTCACTTGTTGGAGTAGAAACCTGGGTCCGACGGCTCCTCTTGCACACTTGGAGCTGCTGCTGGATTGCCCTCTGAGCTGGTTGTGTGAATTCACTGGGCCACAAACAGCGTACGAGGGTGTAACTGGACTTTATCGTGTTTTACTCTGACAGTCTGAGAAGCCAAAAATATTTTGTGTTTTTTCCCCCAAACTCAGTGTATCTGAGACTCTCTTCAAATGTTCAATAGCTATTAGCATTTCTTGAGAATTCATAAGCATCAGAACTTAGGACGGCGACTCTTGGGAGAGATGCATCCTCAAACACCTGGTGTCTTCAAGATTTCATTCAAGACATTCCTGATAAAAGCTGGGGGATAATTCTGTTCACCTGATAAAAAATGGGACCAAAATGTGGCAGGAGGTGGCATTCGGGCCGCAATTTACTTTGTTTGCCAACTTTAAATTTATGTCACTCTGTAAATTTTTGATTTAGAGGATTCATATTATTTCTAATTTTGCTGGTAATTGAGATTTTATTGATATTCTAGAGTCACCCCACTTTTTCTTTCATATGCACATTATTCAAATTCATGTAAATTAAAGCCCCAAATCTCAGGAAATGAGAGTCGTGGAGCCTCATGGAAACACAGACCAGCTGGATTCCAGAACCCTCCATCATTCCATCCCAGGTACCCCCGTTTTCCTACCCAATTCCTGAAAATATGTCAAAAGTCAAGCCACAGGTTTAGGTGTAAGGGGCATGGGAGCTGGGGACTGCCTCTTCTCGGTTATAATCCTAACAATACGTTATGAAATCTGTAATTATAATATATCTCACCTTTTAGACACAATCTTCATGCTGAATTTTCAGCAATTACACATGCTGGAAAACAGTCATCTATCTTCACCTTAATTTTATTAAATATGGGTCTCACGACCATACGGCAGTAATATTTTGCTTTTTATGATTTTTCTGTAAAGTCTATTTTAAGAATTTCATATTGTTGCCCTTACCCCACACCTCCAGTTAGAGAGCCTGTCGTCTGCCTTGTTTTCCTAGGGCTGCAGAACAAATACCACTAATGGACTATCTTAAAACAACAGAAGCTGACTGGTCTCCTCCAGGAGAGGGACGGCCACGCGCCCCAGAACCCGCAGGGGGCCCTCGCTGGCCTCTTCCCGGGGCCGGCCTTCCTTGCCGTGCCCTGGCTCGTGGCATCGCCCCAGCTCTGCCTCCTCCACCTTTCTCCCAGCGTCTGTCCGTGGACGTCGGTCCTACTGGATGAGGCCCACCCTGGTCACGGACCCCATTTCCAAACAGGGCCAGATTCATGGACCGGGGTTAGGACTGGAGCATGTCTTTGTTGGGGGCCACCATTCAACCCCTCTCCCCTCAGGAGTTCTCTTCCTGCCTGCGCAGGTCCTGGGGGGCTGATGGAGGTGGAGGGCTGCAAGGTCACAGACGAGCTTGCCAAGCGAGGGAGGGCCGTGATGGAGAGGCGGGGAGGCCTAGGGTGAGCCCAGAGAAACCGGATGCGCGTCGCCCCAAAGAGACCCCAGTCGACATTAAAGTGCTGGCTGGGATCTGCTCTTGTACTTTTTTTTCTTTGCTCATCATTCTAAAAATATTCTTTTTTTTTTTAATTTGAGAAGTTGTAGGTTTACAGAAAAATCACGCTAGCAAGTTCAGAGCTCCAGTCCAGCTCCCCCCTCGCACACGGATCTCTATTACGAACACCCTGCATTAGGGCGGTAGCTTTGTTACGCTCAGTAGGATAATGATAACGGTGATGTTTGTCGTCTGTAGTCCATGGTCTGCATTAGGGTTTATTGTGTTGCACAGTTCCACAGTTTAACAGTTTTCATTCTGGGCACATAGACACAACCTGCAATTTCCCCTTTCGGCCACGTTCGGTTCTACAATTCAGAGGTGTTACATTCACAGCCGTGTCACCGTCACCACCACCTGTGACCAAAACTTTTCCATCACCTCAGATGGAAACTGAGCCCATTACGATTTGACGCCCCATTCCCTACCCCGGCTCCGGCCCCCTGCTACCCGTGTTCTAGTTTCTCACTCTATGAATTTGCTTATTCTAAGTACTTCATGTCAGTGAGAGCACACAGTATCTGTCCTTTTGTTTCTTCTGAGGTGAAATCCACAGAAGATGAAGCAGCCATTTTAAAGCGCAGGATTCAGTGTGGTGTGTAGATGCCGCCCAGAAGGAAGCCGCGCACTCACGAAGCAGGCTCTTCTCCCAGACGAGCCACTTCCTCAGCTAACCCTTCTACGCTAGCTTCTCTGCAGAAACGGAAAAGGGAATCCGAGAGGAAAGTTCTGACCCAGAGAACTTCGCCTTCAGCCGCTACTGCGTTCCTCTTTGGAGAGGCCATTTGCTCTGACGAGGGCTGAGCTCCACTCCGTGAGCGGTTTCGGCATTGCCCAGGTGACACCCTCCCAGAGCTTTCCCTCGCAAAAACGCATGGAACTGTTTACATAAGACTAAAGGTCCTGTTACCTTTTCAAGCTCCAGTGGCTGCTAGCATAGGAGTGGAGGTGAAGAGAGGGAAGTAAAAAGAAAAAATTAAAGAGGAAAAGTAGTAAAAACTTGCTATTAACTTAAAGACAGGATGTCAAAACCACAAAATGTTAACTATGGCAAGAAGGAAAAAAAAAGTCTGCTGTTTTTAGCTGTTTTTCCCTTCCACTTCATTTTCCAGCTCTCTGCTAGTAACACCACAGTGTTTCTTTCGGGGCCACAATGAATGAATTGGACATTCGTTACATAGCATTAAAATGAAGATACGCCTGGACGTGGTATTGGGCAGACCTGTCCCTGGGGCACCGTACTTTGAAAGATGCCACTTGAGGCTCCATTGCTGAGCTCGGATATCTCCCTTCCAAAGCCACATTTCCACTTGCAGAACGATATGAACTGAAGGGCCCTGTTAGATCTGGGAATTCATTCTATTTTAACCATTTTATTTTAGCCAATTGATTTTTCATTTAACCAAGGTTTAATATTTACACTCAATGGGAAGCGGCTGTGGCTCAATCGATAGGGCTCCCATTTACCATATGGGAGGCCCTGGGTT
>JAQZBX010073065.1:0-14973 GCA_029593785.1 Cabassous unicinctus | reverse complement strand
TACATATGTATAGAACAAGAAAATGAGTAAGGGCAGAACAAAACCTCTGCTTGAGGTAACTAGTATTCATTCATTTGCTCACTTATCAAACTTTGACTGGGTACCAATAATATGTCTTAGGACCCGGCAGTGTCACAGTTAGCAAAACAAAAATCCCTGCCATGATAGAACTTTTTAGAACAGGGGTTCTTAACCTTTTTTGTTCCACGGACCCCTTTGCCAGTCAGGTGAAAATCATGGACCCCTTACTAAGTCCATACTATTGTATTATTTAATAACTATATCACATCCGCACTATCGTGTCTCTTTGAATTTCAATTCAAGCTCACGGACCCCTTGTTTTAGAGCCTGATAGGAAAATTATTGGAGGGTTTGTGTAGGGTGAGGACATGATGTGACATTTTTAAAGAATTACTCTTGTTTCTCTGAGAATAGAACAGATGGAGGTAAGGGATGAATCTGAACCGTTTTCAGCACGTTCCCTCTGTCGCCTTGGTCCAAGCACCACTCTCACTTACCTCCGTTATGGTCAGGAGGCCTGCTAAGGCTATTGCAGTCCTCTAGGCTAGAGAAGGTGGTGCTGGGACTGTGGTCATGCTAGTGAAGGCATTGAAAACTGTTCAGGTTCTGGATCTATTTTGAAGTAGAGATAACAGAATTGGGTATAATATTAATAGACCAAATACTCAATTACTATTGTATTTTCTTCTTACTAGAAGATCCAGAGGGTAAAGAGTTTGGGGATGCTAGCAAGATAAGTATGAAATGGTTGCCACAATGGAATCTGCATGAGGAAACAAGTGTCGTTAATACTTATTTAGAAGAGAGGGTTCACGGGGGCAGGGGGCATAGGGGAGCTGGCGGGAGAACCACAGCAAGGGCGTGAGAGAGAAGGCAGTGTGGTTCTGAGTGCAGGTCTCAGAGGCGAGGATGCCCTTGGTGCTGCCGGTGGGGGAAGTGTTGGGAGCTGAGAAGAAGGTCTTCAAGAGGTCGGTTAGGCGTTATAGTCAGGATTCTGGAAGCACCATCAAAATAGGTAAAATTGCCAAGAATAACAGCAGGAAAAGGAGTAGAAAAGCGATCTGCGAACCTAGGCTGAAGGAGAAGGTGGGAGAGTATCCTGAAGGTCAGTGGGTGAGCCTGTGAGAAGACAGTGGGGGTTTGACCCAGACAGTGGGGGTTTGAGCAAAAGAAGGACTAGGTTTATTATATGTTTTTCCAGAGGACAGATCAGACATGTCAGTGGGTGAATGTTTGGGTCAGTTTCTGTCCTCCAATGGAATGCGCTAACATTAAATATTGTAAAGGTTCTAGGACAATGACTATATACAGCAGTCCATTCAATGACAGAGGCCAGAGACCAATATGAGAGTATTGTAGAAGGGATTCCTGCATTTGGGGTACAGCTGACACAGTGGCCTTTCAGTACCTTCCAGTGCTGAGTTTCTCCTTCTGGTAGGTCCAGCCCAGTGGTGCCTTGCTTTTTCAGTCTTGTAGAACCAATACTCAAAGGGAAATTATTACTTCAGAAGAAATGTTTTAATGGAATAATGCCTCTGAATTAGGGAAAGCCAAGGATTTAGCACTTCTGAAGCCTTGCATTTTTTTTTTTCTCATCCTTTTGTCAATTGCCCTCATGAAAATTCATAAAAGAATCAACCCAAAATAAGAGTTATTCTAAAAAAATCTTTCCTAAGCATTTCAGTTTCAAGTTTTTGTAATTGTGTTATTCTTTGGATATATTTTATGGTCATTTATATTACTGTAAAGCTATTTCATAATCTGGGATTTTTTTTCTTTTCTTTTCTTTTGTTTTTTAGTCACAGTTTTAGAAATCATGGGATCCAGGATGAAGGAGTTGGTTCTATGACTAGACATTTTCTCTTAATCTCAGATCCCAAGTACATCCATTTCTTGGCACTCTTTTAAGCTTCAGACTTCTCTCCTTAGCCTCTCACCAACCCCAGTGAGAAGGATGAAGCCAAGGACACTCTGGAAACAGCTTCCAACTTGCAGCCTAGTCATGGATTATAATAACAGCAAACAAGTCTTCCAAGTTGGTAGAAACTAGGATGAGCCCCTTATACTGTGAGAACAGATTTGAGGGAGGCCTGCTGTCTGTGGACAGACCTCTGTCAGACTCTGGGTCAAAGGTTAAATGACTTGGAGAGCTGTGGCAGGTCCAAGAACATGTGACTGTCACATCTCCTGACTTCCTCCGCTGTTGCCTGTAGATTCTGTAGTAGAGCAGCTATGGGTTTTGTCCCCACATGATCTCCTTATGTTCCTCTGCCACTCACACAGAAAATTCCCCTTCCCCTTTTGCCAAAAGTCCTCTTTTTCTTCATCACATTTCTTTTTTTTTTTTTTTTCACCCACTGAGCAGTGGACAATAATGGTCTGATTTCAGGCACTTCAACTAGAATTGGAAATTCCCAAAGCTGAGCCCTGACATTACATTTTCTTTTTGGTGCATTTTCTGGGAATGTCTGAGTCAGGCTTTAGGGCCGCCACATTGGTGTGTGATCTTGGAAAGGTAGCTTCACCTCTCAGCCTCAGTTCCCTCATCTGTAAGATGGGACATTGTAGGGTCCTTGTAGAGATTTTAGGCACCGTAAGCCCCAATTACTGTGTCTGGCATATAGAATGTGTTTAGTAAATAACTATGTTAGCTCTCATTAATTCATATAAACTTTAATCAAGTACCAGTTTTAACTCTTGAATATTTTATGCTTTATTATTCAAGACTTTCACTGTGATGGTAAGTCCACCTACCTTTATGTGATAGAATGTGCGTAGGACCCAGAAAGATTGAGGGGGAAAGAATGTCGTACTTTCTCTCGTCAGTTGGAGTTATTCACCCTTATCATACCAGGTCCACACTGACTAGTTCTGGTGGTAGAAAGATCGAGGGCTCATAATTAATTGAAAAACAATAGTAGTAGGAACAGAATAAACCTTCCTTTTCCGGGGTTGTCTTTCTACTGTTAATGTTTTTGTTCCCCAAAATAAAGAAACAGAAACTAATGTATAATATTAAATTTGCAGCTGTCTTGGTCTTGTGGGTGAGGACTCCAAGATGAGTGTCTCTCAGAGCTGTGGTAACACTGGCTTTGAGCTCCTGAAATTCTCTTCCCTGAGAGAATTCGATTACCTGGGCTTGTGGTTGAGTCTCAGAAGAGTTTTCTCGCTGCCTTTTCAAGCCTGTTAAGAGTGCTCTTAGCCTGTCTCTGCAGAGCTCTAAGTAATTTCCAGTCATTGATTGTAGAGCTGCTGCCTTCTGTCTATCATTTAATTCCAAACTCCTGCGCATGGTCTTGGGGCTCCATCCTCTCTCTAGGGTGCTTCTCTAGCCTGTGGGAAGGATCAGCTTGTATCTCTCTAGTTATAGTCCCTGCTCCTTCCTTCCTCTCTGACTGGGCCTGTCTTCTCTCTCTCACCATTTTCCTCCTTTTCTTGGAGCCATCTAGTCTGTCATCTTCAAGGTCAAGCAGATTGAAGACATAATATTTTTTTAACTTTATTTTGTACATTTAATAATTGAAAATATAAACAATTAAAAACTAAAAAGTAAACACAGATGAATAAATACATTTCTCAATTAAATGTACTGGATACATATAAAAAAATTTTTTAATCAAACAATATGTGACACCATATACTTGGTTCATAGTAACACAATCATACAGTATTCGTCCTTTTGTGTCTGGCTTGCTATTGATTTTGAGTGTTAGCTAATTCAAGTTCAATCTGCAACAGTGGTTCTCAACCTTGGCTGCACATTAGAATCACCTGAGGAGCTTAAAAAAAAATTGCCTGGGTGCCATCCCCCAGTGATTCAGATTTAGTTGATCTGAGGTGTAGTCTGGTCATCAGGATTTTTAAAAGCCCTCCCAGGTGATTCAAGATGTAGCTAAGGTTGAGAATATGGTAGTCTACAAATTAATTCAATCCCCAAGCTAGGTCTGTTTTAGTTTGCTAAACTGCTTAAAGCAAATACCGTGAAATGGGCTGCTTTAAACAATGGGGATTCATTAACTTACAGTTGAGGCTGTGAGAATGTCCAAATCCAGGCATCATCAAGGCGATGCTTTCTTCTTGAAGACCGGCTGCTGGCGATCCTTGTTCCTCTGCCACATGGCAGGGCACATAGTGGCATCTGCTGCTCTCTTCCGTTTCAGTGCTTTCAGTTCTTGCATCCGTGGCAGGCTCTTGCTCACGCATGTGCTCGCTCGCTCTCTTTCTCTCTGTGTGTGTGTGTGTGTGTGTGTGTATGTATGTATATATCCCATCTGTAAAGGACTCTAGTAAGGGGATTAAGACCCATCCTGAATGAAGTGGGTGACACCTTAACTGAAGCAGCCTCATCACACCCACAGGAATGGATACATACAGTTTCAAACCACCACAGTCTGTATAAAACCATCAAAGTGGCTATCTCTACTTTGTGTTAATTTGGTTGATTTTTTTAATTTGAATTTTTTGAAATTCAATTCCTAGAATATCTCACTTGACAGCAGCAGCTACCATTTATTGAGCCCTCTCTATGTGGCAGACACTGCGCTGTATAATTCCTACGCTCGTCACGTTCATTATCCCATTGTAATCCTCACAACAACCCCACAAGTGAGCACCAATGTTTCCCCCCTTTGATTAATGGGGATCCCAAAATCCAGAGACCCTCACCTGTTTGCCCAGGTTTATACATACAGCAGTGCTGAATTTGAGTCCAGGTGCATCTGGCACCAAAACCTCACTGATTCTCTAGCCCCTGGGAAGGAACAGCTTAGCCAAATAACATCCTAGAGAATGAGGACATAGCTGCCTGCACTTTGAGGTTGAAATCGTTTTAAATTGGGTTGCATTCTTTATACATCAAGAGTTTCCCCAAGTTTGATTTCAGATTCACTCCCAAGTTGCCCATGTGTATCGAGGACTGGGAAGGACATTTAATAAAATAGTTTTTTTCCATGTACTCAAGACATTATTTTAGAAAAGCATCTTACTTACTTCTAGCACCTAACTCAGCAGAAGCTACCCCATCTTTTACTTAGTCTTCCTAATATTTCTTTGAAAGGGTGAATAGGCAATGCTATCCTCAATTTGCAGAAAGGGAACTGGTATATCAAAGTGTTAATTATCTAAACTTTAGTAATAGCTACCACTAATTGAGCATTTACTAAGCACTAGGCCCTGTCTGAGCTCTACATCCTGTGTGATTAGTCTCATTTTACAGATGAGGAAACTGAGACTGAGAAAGAAGAAGCTGCTCACTCAGGGTGATACAGCTAATAATCAAGTACTTTGTTTTTCTTTGTTTGTTTTTTTAACTTTTGAGCAAAATAGCAAGAAACAGGCTTCATTTGCTTAATTTCCTTAACCTTGGCCAGTCCCAGCTGTGCACACAGTAGCATCTGGACAACCATGTCTGGAATAAACCATTGAAGCATAAACTAGATTTTCTCTCTGTGTCGAATGGCCGTTTAAAAGCTATTTTGAAACAAAGAATTTTCTACCAACCTTGAACAACATACTGGAGGTCAAATAGGCTTTAAATATTCCTTCTCCAGCCATCCCAGTATGAGGCTTACTTTGGTGTAAACAAGCCCTGAAGGAGAGAACGGGCTCTTGGAGTAGTTTCACAGCCCATCCTTCTCTGAGCTCTGCTGCTTCTCACAGTTTCGGATTAATAACGAGAACCCAGCCAGTGTTGCACTTCATTATTGCAGACACTAAATGCTTAGGACAGAAACCCTTCTCTCTCTCTCTCATTAATTATGAATATGCTAACTTTCATTCTCCCTCTCTGAGATATAAAGACTTGGAATTTTCTGGTTTGCTAAAACACACACACACACTCACAGAGGCCCAGTTCTGTAGGGAGAATAACTCTGTATAAAGAAAGATTGGTAGTGTGATGAGTGGCGGATGGAGTCTCTGGGAAAATAAAGTACCTAGTGGCCTGTGTCAGGGCAACGGATCACTAACTGAGTGCAAACCTCTTTTTTTAAATGTTGTTTATCCCCTTACAGGGCATACAAAACCATTGAGGATGATGACTTGAAGTTTCCCCTCATATATGGAGAAGGCAAGAAGGTAGGCGTGTGTGCTTTGCCTGGACTGAGAGGACAAAGTTCCATCCCACTGCTACGCTGCATAGCCGGTGGCAGTCTGTGTGCTCTACTCAGCAGCTCATGATTTCATAGCTTTGACAGCTTGAAAGAGTATCACATCCGTCAGCCTTCGGGCCCTCCTGTCTTGAGGGACAAAGGATTAGCAGGGTTGGGGGAGCTGGGGTGGAACACAAAGAACTAAAATCAATTTTGTGAAAATAACGTCCCCCTTCCCAACCCATTTGAATAACTTTTCAACATAACCACCTTCACATACATCATCTTATTTTATATCTGACAACAAGCTGGGAGGCAGGAGGGCTGGCTGTATTATGTCCATTTGGTAGGCGAGGCATAAGCAGCTGGGAATCCAGGGTAAGATGGCTCAGGCAAAGGCACACACCTAACGAGTGCCTCCACCAGATCTGGAGCGCTGGCCCTCTTACCTCCTCATCCAGTGCTCTCACACTCTACCATGGAAGTTCAGACTTTGCACATCTACTTTTCCACTTGACCCATGGAAGGGGATCCAGATCTTCACTATGATTAAGCTATGGGATCATCTCTAACTTATTACTTACACATCAACCATAATCTGGCCTCAGGTTGCAAAGACACATCATCAACTCCCAGACCCCCAGTCAGAATCAAACCATTGAGCAGCACATTGTTGCACCAAAGAAAGGCTGTAGATCTTAAAGTGGTCCATGAGCAGAGACTTGGAGGAGGTTGGAATTGGGGTGCAAGATGAAGCTTTGAATACATTTCCCAGTAAGAACAAACATCTTCTGAATCGTTGCATTCATCTTCTGAACACCGTTTCAACTCAGTGCTAAGAGTTCCAATTAGAAATGAAAAATGTAGTCATGTAAAGAAAAATTCAACCGAAAATTTTTTCAGCATTTGATATTTTTGTCGGAAAGAAGTAACTCATAAGCAAATTGAAGGAAGTCTTCATGGGCAGGACGTGTGTATGTGTGTGTGAATGAGTGTGTGTTCAAGAAAAAGAGCAGACTCCAAGATTGGATTTTGGGTTCAGTGTAGACCAGGAGTGATTTCAATGGAAGGAAGCATTTCATGGAGGGAAATGAAACATAGGTATCCGATCCATTTGGGAATCATTTTTCAAACTAACCTACCCCTTTCCTTTGGCATGAGCCACTATTCCTCATAAGAATATGAGTGCCTTTCAGTACATTGGGCATCATTAAATCTTATCATTCAGTCCAATTACCTGTGCTTATAGCTATAGTTCTTTGTGGGACTGAGATTTCTGGTGTTACCCTGTGTTTTAGTTTCCTTATTGCTAAAGCAAATGCCATGCAATGAGTAGGCTTAAACAACAGGAATTTATTGGCTTTTGGTTTTGAGACTAGGAAAAGTCCAAAATCAAGGCGTCATCAAGGCAATGCTTTCTCCCAGAAGACTGTGGCATTCTGGGACTGCCTGCCAGTGATTCTTGGTCCTTGGCTTTTCTGTCACATGGCATAGCACGTGGGCGCCTATCCTGACTTCTCCCTTCTCTTCTCGGTTCCATTGACGTTCAGCTTCTCTCTTTGGCGCGCACGCATGCACGCTCGCTCTCGCTCTCGCGCGCGCTCTCTCTCTCTCTCTCTGACCTTTCCTAAAAGACCTTCAGTAATAGGATTAAGACCCATCCCTACTCAGCTGGGCCACACCTTAAACAAAGTCACCTCATTGCAAGGTCCCATTTCAAGACCCACAGGAATGGACCAAGTCTAAGAACATGTTTTTCTGGTGTACATGGCTTCAAACCACCATACCCTGCAGTATCCAGTGAGTTCCAGAAAGCTCAGGACCACATACTTGTCTTGCATGGTACCTGGTACATGACAGGCCTTCAGTAAATGCACAAGCATTAGATATTCAGGTATTTTCCTTAGTCCAATGGGAAAATGGACTCATGTATTGTTAGAAGATTATCAGCAGGGGACGGATGTGGCTCAAATGGTTGGGTGTCCGTCTCCCATATAGAGGGACCCGGATTCGATCCCTGGGACCTCCCGGTAAAGGAAAAAAAAAAAAAAAAGATTATCAGCAAGAAGATTTAAAAGAGCAAAGGTTTTCCCAGTTAAGCAAAAAGTTTGATTTACTAGAACATCATGTTCCTCAAGCATTTCAGTTAATTAAGGCTTGTCATTTCTGTGATGTGCATCTGGCAAGTCCCATCATTGTACCTGTCAGCCCGTTAAAAGCTACTGTGTCTCTAGTTTGTGTTCATCTGTAAGCTTGCCCAGAACCAAAGTAGCATACCATCTTTGTCTGATGACTCCATGATTTCTTAAGAAGTCTTTAAAACATGGCTTTAGGAAGGACTTCAGTTCTGTCTAGATCATTTACTGGGCTTTTTCCTCTCTGCATACACCTGCCCAGAAGTTTCAGGGTGCTTTCACGGCTGTACTTTTTGTTTTATCTCCACAAATACTTATAAGGACTTTGTGTGTGTAACACCTGTATACTTTGTTAACAAATTCATTTAACTAACAGAAACATCCAATTCCTTTGGCCTGAAGCACAGGTGTGTACTTTCTCCAGCCAGAGCCACTGCCACTGCAGGGAGGAGAGCAGAAGGATGGCAAACCACTCAGTTTTGGCATTTAGAGTTGACCACTTCCTTTGCTAGAAGGGAACTGGTCCAGCCTCCCACCACAGTAGGAGCCTTCCCAACCAGGAAGCCCCAGGATGCACATCATGTGACTTTATTTTACCAACACCCTGCTTTGACTCTTGCCTTTAAAACTAAATTGTGTCATTTACACTTTAATATCAACCCTGCCTACCTTCTGATCTGAGACCAGCTCTGAAATTCACAGCCCTTTGGAGAGAATGGAATGAAGATGATGATAATGTATTAGATTAGGTAATCTTTCTTAGCATTTATCAACTTCATCCTCAGCCCTGTGATGCAGGTACTCATTTCCCAAGTAATAGAGTGAAGATTCAAGCTAATACCTCTGAACCATGACACAACACTGAGTATATTATTGATGATCCAAGGATTAGGCCATTGAGCTTCATTCCACCCAGAATGACATTCTCTCCATTGCTTTGTGCCCACCTGTCTCGATTCTGTCCATCCTTCTGTACTCATTTTAGTACCATCTCCTTACGGAATTTTTCTCAGTAAAATTTTTACCTCTTCTGAATGCACACAACCCGTATTGTTTATGTGTCTTTTGGCAATGGACCATATTTTATATGTTGTTAGATATATACTTCTTATTTTTCTCACCAACTTCCTTTATAGTAAGGATAAGACCTCATACATTTGTGTCCCCTATAGCATGAGGCCTGCACATAGGAGGTGCTTAATAAATGTTTGGATTAATCAGCCCATTGTATAAGGGAACGGTATTCTCAAACCTGTGGCATCCGTGGTGATATTTAGACTGACCATATAGGCATTAGTATAATAGTATTGCTTCCTTAAAGAAGTCAGGAAACAGTTTAGAAAAGGGCACAGAGGGTAAGGTGTCAGTCCTGGGACTCTGAGTCGTTCTTACAGCACTAGTGACATTTTGCCCCTTTCCACACAGATGTTAGCAGGGTAGGTTACAGAGTGAGCTAATGGTTGATGTTCTCCAGCCATAAAGCATAATAGGTGAGCTTTGGGAGTGCAGATGCTATGTCTCAGATGTTTTGTAACTTTTATCTAGTGCCTATCACAGAAGGAGGGACACAGCTGGTGGTCTTTAAATACTTGTATAGTGGATGTGTAATGGAAGACCAGATAGTTGTATGCATGGATGGATGAATGGATGGAATCTTGTCTCCCATAAAGATATATTCAAGGCTTAATTCACTTCCCTGTGGGTGTGAACCCATTTGCAAATAGGACTTCTGAAGGTGTTATTAGTTAAGTCATAGGTTCATTGGTGAATAGATCTTCAGAGATCCTATTTAGATGAGACCAAATGGAATCAGAGTATGCCTTAATCCATATGTCTGGAGTCCTTATAAAACAGAGGAAATTCAGACACAATCTGCAGAAGCCAGAACTAAGAAGTCAAAAAATGGGACAGGTAACAGAAGCAGAGATGCAAACCGAGGAACTCCAAGGATTATGGCAAGCCAGCACCAGAACACTACAAACTCTGGGAGAAATTATGGCCTCTTGAGACCTTAATTTTGGACTTCTAGCCTTCAAAACATGAGACAATAAATTCCCATTGTTTAAACCAACCCATTGTGTGGTATTTGTTGTAGAAACCCTGGCAAACTAAGACAGATGGATCCTGTTGGATTTGGTTTGAATTGCTTTTCAGTAACTGTAGACATCACACATGTATTGACTTTAGTTTACTGGACACTCTTTTCTCCAAATCTAAAAGAAGAAAGCTGAAAAGAGATAGCAGCAACCCATTAAGTTTAAGGTAATTGGTAGAACAGCTATTCTTCAAATACTTACATGGTTTTGGTGAACCCTTCCTTGGTAACAACTACCCACATATGTTAGCAGCAAGGGGCATGGAAAGACTGGCAGAATAAATTGGAAAATTATTTCATTGCTCTTAGCCCTTGGCAGAGGTCTTGACAGGGATGTTTTCTGTGTACATGTGAGTGTTTCTGATGACCCTCTGTTTCTTCTCCTAGGCCCGAGTAATGGCAACTATTGGAGTGACCAGGGGACTTGGGGACCATGACCTGAAGGTGCATGACTCCAACATCTACATAAAACCATTCCTGTCTTCAGCTCCAGAGGTACCCCATGACGTTTTGTGTATATTTTGTACAGTAAAACATCTTCCCCACTATTCCTCGCCATCCTCACACCCCATATCCAGACAGTAGCCGAGGTGGGTTACACATACTTCTGCAGTCTCTCATGAATGTATCTTCTTTCTACTTCATTCTCACTTTGCTCTCCTGGTTCATACCTTCCTCACCTCTGCACAGCCTCCTAATGGCATCCCATGCCTCTTCCAGTCCATCCCACATATTGCTACCAGGTGAATTTTCCTAAAGAACATTCTGACTCCTGTCTACTCAGAAGACTTCAACAGCACCCCATGCCCTGGAGAATAAAGCCAAGGCTCTTTCGCCTGGCATTCAAAGCTTGTTATTATTGGGTTTAACTTTGCAATCTGATCTTTGTTTCCCCTGCACCAGAATGAACCAGAATGACCTTACTGCTTTCTGCTTAAGCTATGCCTTCTGCCTGGAATGCCATGCTTTCCCATCTCCAAACACCCAAATTCTTTTACTCCAGGGTTTAGCTCAAATGCTTTTCCAGTGAGCTTGCCCTGATTTACCCCCCACCCCTCACAGCTGGAAGTAGTGTCTCTACACATAGAATGATTTACTCTTATGGCCCTTGTACTTTCTGCTTTAGATGATAGTTATGCATATCTATACTTTATCCCTTGTGAGATAGTAACTGCTTGGAAAGCTTATCACTCAGTTGATGTTTGGAAAACTTAATTTACAAACAAGTTTGGTATGGTTTAAAAAATTATCATGTTTCTCACAATACAGAAAACAATATTAAGTTCTATGTTCACTTTCAGGGTATATCATTCAGAAAAGATTTTGCTGCCAAGTAATAGAAAGATCTAACTTATAGTAGTTTATTTTCCTATCGTAGTTTATAGGTATATTTTTCTCACATAACAAGAAGGCTGGAATCCTATGATTGATAATGTTGGTTCAGCACCTCAAATGTGCTAGGGATGGCATTTATTTGACTTTCCTTCATGGAAAACATAGTGGCAGTAGCTACAAGTGAAACATTTTCATTCATGGCAAGGAGAAGAGGATAGGGCTAGCCTATTGGTCCCAAAAGATATTCACTTAGATTTCATTGGCTGAACTGTCACATGTCCTCTCCATGCTTCAAGGGAGGTGGGGGGAGAGAGAGCTTTAACTTTTCCAATTTCTATTGTAGAGGGGAGCTGGAGAGGAATAAATTTGGAATCAACGGTGTCTGCCATACTGTGTAATTAACTGTTAAAGCAATGCCTTGCACTAGAAGTGCCTAGAACTTTTAGATATACCTTCATCTCCATGTTCTTCCCAAGCATAGGTGCTATTTTAGTGAAGATTCTTTCAGTTGGAGGAAACAGAAAGCCACTGAAACTAGCTCAAAAGAGGAGGTTTTTATTTTAATAATATTGGAAGAGATGTTTATTGTATCCACAGGAAGAGCCTTTGAACAGCCAGGCTTTATGGGAGAGTGGTTTTGTAATCACAGCAGCCCTGGAGCACCTCCGCACCAGGAGTCTGTCCGTCTCCATGCAGGTGTTCTACTGTTAACATGGCCAGCATGCTCCGTGTGTCTTTGCTGTCAGTCAACCCAATTTCTCAGTCTCCCATTTCCAGATTCCCAGAGAGGAATCTGATTGGCCCACCTCACCTTTCATCCTAGGCCACAAGTAACTTCCTAGCTCCTGGATTGCCCCTTAAGATCATGTGTCTACTTCAGAGCCATCTGTGAGCACAAACCGCCACCTAGGCCCACCCTTTTGGCAGGGATATGAGCAGGGGTAGTTCCTTCAGAGTCCTTTAGAGCTGGGACTGGCATCCAAAATGTATCTCGATACAGGAGGTTACAAGGCACCGAGAGAAAAGTCTCTACTAAATATTAGGCATGGAAGACACACACATTTCCTGCTATCATTTAGGAGTTCAAGGAAGGTCTGCTTGATGGACGTAATCATTACCATTCATTAAGAGCCTACAAATGTTTTCTCTTTTAAGCCTTTTATGAATTCACCATGATGAATATTGCTACCTAATGTGTCCAAGGTTCCCCTAGAAGCCAGTGGTCCCTGGTCCCACTATTTGGCCAACATCGGGATCCAGGAATTACTGCTGAGAGTAATCCTGGCCAGAGAAAAACAATAAATTCAGGACCTTGGCCTCTCTTTTCTTTGTATTGCACAGAGCACAAGGCTTGTAGCTGGACACATAGACTTTTTTCATTTTCCTCCTTGGGAGAGAGGTGTTTATCAGACATATTAAATGGTGCCTTCACCTTTCTGTTATCCAAAAGGACAGGTAAAGTGTATCTCAAGTCCCTGGGGTCTCAACAAACACCAATTAACCAATTTACTCCTTAAAGCTAAGTACAAGCCTCCTTCTTACCCCCATACATACACTCATATACCTTCTGTGTAAAGTGAGAAGAAGCTCAGTTTGGTTTGAAGGAGAGTGATATATATGCTCTTAGATTTTAGGTCTTCTAATCTCTCTGCCACTGTTGATCTCAAGAAGAGACTAGGTTTACAACTTGGGCCTAGATGGAAGACTCCCTGAACACTGAGGAAAAATCCCAGTTGATTGATCAGAAACTTCTTGCAACCCAGCTGGAATGATGCTGGTCTGTGGGCAAATAGATTGTTGGTTTCAGCCTTGGCGAGGGGAAGGGAGGATTTGAAGGAAATTGGCAACTTCTGGAAAATTTTAATTGCTCTTAGAAAAGTTGTAGAGTTGAATAAGGTGTGGAAGTTTTTATAATACTAACAATAACAACTTCTATTGAATAATATGAGCTAGACAACATACTAAGGTTTTCATATGCAATATCTCATTTAATCCTCACAATTCTATGAGGTAAATATGGTTGGTTTATTATACCCATTTTACAGGGAAATTGAGACCTAAGAAAGAGAGATAACTTCCCCAAAGTTAGAGTTAAGTAACAAACTGGTCCTTGTACCCAGGTCTATATAATTAGATCGGGGCCTGTAGGGGAGAGAAGCTGAATTCAAGGAAATTTCTTTGGACAGAGTCCCAGAGAGACCCACTGAGTACTGGTTCAAAGGGCTGTGAAGAGGCACCTTTGTCTTGGGACCTAAAAGAACATCTTTGTCCTGGGACCTCGATGACCAGGGTTTCTCAGAAAAATATTGCTGGCCTCAGACTGAAGAGGAAAATGATGGTGGTGTAGAATGGGTAATTGGGAAATACAGTAATGGCCTTTTGTGTTTGCAAACCTAAGCCAGACAGAATTGTGCAGCTTAAGATTAGCTTAATAGGTACATGGCATATATCCCAAGATATAAAATGCACAAGTTTAAAATCATTGTGCACTTTAAATACTTTCGGGTGGTTGAACGCCTGCCTCCTCCCATGTACAAGATCCCGGTTCAATCCCAGGTACCTCCTTAAAAAAACAAAAAAAAAGCTTCCAGATGGAGAAAGCTTGGCCAGAGCCTGAAAAGGGGGTGGGGGGATTATAAAGGAAGAGGGGTTACAGCTTGAATTGGCTTCTTTGAAAGGCGTATGGAAGAAAGAAGATGGGTGGTTCAGAGAAACCCTCCATCCGCAGTCTTTAGGGGCAGAAACCCCTTTTCCTTGGGTGGTGGTAATAAAATCATAGCCAGGAAAAACTGCTGCGGGCTTCTGTTGGAAGTCTAGAAAGCCAAGTTAATAACTGACTCCCTTCCTGTCTTCATACCCCACCTCCATCCCCAGCATACCCTCATGTTCAGACTAACTTCCTAAGGACATTCCCCCCGCTATACTTTTGTCTTTGCCAAGAATGGATCTCTATTTCACATCTGGGTTCTAAATTTCAAACCCAGATCAGTCTGGTAGTTTTAATGGACGGGGTGGGGGGAGGGAAATGTGATTTAGTTCTAAGAAAAATGGCTCAAAACTCTTCTTGGAAATCAGCATTGTTCTCATTCATTATTGTAGCTCCTAATTGGATTTGATGAGTTAAATATAAATAAATCAAAGGCATGTGGATCAAATTTACGTAAAAGAATGCACAGGGGTTTAAAAATTAGAGAAGGGTTTCTAGCCAAACACATTTTTGGTTTCACTGAACACCAGGCGCTGGAAAAATCTCGAGTTTGCCAAACCAAAGTGCAGCCGCCAGGTTTGCTGAGTCTCC
>JAQZBX010073064.1:0-14947 GCA_029593785.1 Cabassous unicinctus | reverse complement strand
TTTATTTATTTATTTATTTATCCCCCCCTTGCTGCTTGTGCTTGCTGTGTCCATTTGCTGTGTGTTTTCTCCGTGTCTGCTTATCTCCCCCTTGCTGTGAGGTCCCACTGCATCAGCCCACTGCGCCACGCAGGCTGGCCTGCCCTCACAAGGAGGCCCCGGGAAGCAAACCTGGGGCCTCACACATGGTAAACGGGGGCTCTATCGATTGAGCCACACCCACTTCCCTCTTTATGCTGTTTTGAACCACTGTCTAGTATCCTTTCATTTCAGTCTGAAGAATTCCCTTTAGCATTGCTAGTGGTAATGTGTTCTCTCAGCTTTTGTTTATCTGAGAATGTCTTGATCTTTTCCTCATTTTTGAAACAGTCTCACCAGATATAACATTCTTGGTTGGCAGGCATTTTCCTTCAGCACTTTATTTCAACCCACTGCCTTCTTACTTCCATGGTTTCTGATGAGAAATTGGCACTCAATCTTATTGGGACCCCCTTGTATGTAACATGTTGCTTTTCTCTTTCAGCTTTCAGAACTCTCTCATTGTCCTTTGCATTTGATAGTGTAATCAATATATGACAGGGTATATTTTTCTTCATCTTTATCCTGTTTGGTGTTTTCTGAGCTTCTTAGATGTGAATATTCGCATCTTTTGCTAAGTGTGGAAAGTTCTCTGTCATTATTTATTTGAATATTCCTTCTGTTCCTTCTCTCTTTCTTTTCCTTCTGGAACTCCCATAATGCACATATTGGTGTGTGTGATTGTGTCCCATAGCTGTCTTAGGCTATTACCATCTTTAATATTTCTTTTTTTCTTTCTGCTCCTCAACCTGGCTCATTTCAAGTGTCTTGTCTTCAGGTTCACTGATTCTTTCTTCTTCCAGCTCCAATCTGCTCTTGAAACCCTCCTTGGCATTTTTCATTTCAGTTATTGTGGCCTTCAACTCTAGTAGTTCTGTGTGGTTCCTTTCTACAATTTCTATCTCTTCACTTAGACTCTTACATTATTCGTTCATTGTTTTCCTGGTATCCTATAGTTATTTCTCTGTACTTTCCTTCATCTTCTTAGCATTTTTAAGATCATATTTTAAAAGGATTTTTTCAGTATATCCACATACTTATTTTCTTTATTGGTGTTTTCTGTATTTTTATCCTCTTCCTTTGGATGGGCCATCATTTCCAGTTTCTTTGTTTGTCTTGTATTCTTTTGCTGTACACTATACATTTTAATATTTTAAAATATTAACTCTGGGATTTACTCACTGGGATGTCTGTTTCTTGTTTTTTTTAACCAGCTGGTGATAAGACAGAGATTTTCTTGCACTTCAATCTTTGTATTTTGTGCTTCAACTCCATCTTGGTAAAGCACTTCCTCCAACTTTGGAAAGTTTGCAAGAATGTCAGCCTCTACTCTCTTCTTCCATGTTGATAACTTAGCCAAGAAAGCTTGTACTATTTCAGTTGAATCCATAATGGTGACTTTGTGACCTTGAAGGGAACAATTTATCTCACTCATATGGTGAAAAATATCTGCCAGGTGGGACAACCATGGATAAAATCCTTTCTTTCAAAATGTTCTAAGAGTGGGTTTTCTTTTTCTTTCAGAAAAAGTGAAACTTTTGCCCTAATTTCGAATAAGTGCTTCAAGACTTGTCCTCTTGAAAGCCAGGGCACTTCTGTATGGGAGAAAAGGACCGCATATTCTGCTCCCATTAATGGACAAAATCTTTTAAATATTTGATGATTCAGAGAACTTTTTTTTTTTTATAAAGTTCATAACTTTTATGGCTGTTGACGAAATTTCACTCGGTTATTGGAAGAGTCTTCATTGCTAGTGCATGTCTGCGTAAAAAGCAATGAGTGATGATGACTTGAGGAGCTTCTCTTTTTACTAAAGTAGCAAAAACAGATGTATTACAAAGCATCACGGGAGCTCCATTAGTGCAAAGAGAATGACGTTTTTCTTTCCAATCAAAGTTTTGTTTGTGGAAAAAACTTTTTACCATTTTGAAAACGTTTCCAGAAGAGACTCACAAAATAAGAATTCTTTGATGGCATCAGCATGCACATGGGGAACAAAAACAAGGAGCTGGCTATACTGAGAGATGTCTGTAGTTTCATCCAATTGCATACTGAAGGGGAATGTGAGGCTGCCAATTTCTCGATGACCTGTTTTAAAATATTAAAAGACATATCAACTATTCTAGAATGTATTACATCATTTGACAAGGAAACCACTTCCAGTTTCTTCCTCTGTTCCAGTCCACACACCAATTTGACCATTTCCCGTGTACATGGCTTTACTAAAGTCTCTCCAATAGTGTGTGGCTTCTTTTGCTTGGTAATCTGGTAAGCAATTTTATACGATGCTGCAAGCAGAGGCTTTCATGAAATGGCAAATCCAAGTTTTGAAAGCATCCCTACTTTTTTGAATTGAGCATTTTTCTTTTCACACACAAAAAAACCTTTAATCTTTAGATACGTTCTTAGTATAGACAGACATGAGGTGGTCTTTCAGTTTTCCTGGCTTCATACTTCCATTCGCAAGAATTTTTCCGCACAAAAAACACTGTGGTTTTTGAGTTCCCTCGTGTTCATTAATACAAGAAAAACCCAAATAATACATAACTTTCATCATACTTCCTTTGCTTCAACATTTCAACTTAAATTGGGTCTGTAAAATAAAATATATAATTTAATTGACAGTTTTTAACACTCAGTATTTTGTAAGGTTTTTAAGTAATTTCTTTCATAAATATGCATATACATGATTTTTAACTCTCGGATAGACATGTGGATTACAGCAGTAGATCAGGATTCGTGTCCTTTCTGGAATGCGGCGTCTTTCTGGAATTGCACATAAAGTTGCATGGATTTCAGAACTTTCCTAGAAACCTACCAGCTAATGAAAAACATATAATGCATGTGGACATTTGCAGACATCGCTAGGATCACAGATGGCTATACACCACAATATCAGCAACTGAAAGACATAAACATTGATTGCATGGATGGACAAACTCACAGTGGGTGTGCCTGATTTATACTGGTAGTCAGTGTGTCTATTTGTATTAAAAGAACCTACTTACAAAAAGTTATGAATTCTCATTTAAACTGACCAGTTTTGTAAAATTTTAACAATCAATGAAAACAACTTATCTACTTTCATTTATTTTTTGCACAAACAATTATAGACAGAGAAATACTTGAATGTAATGCAATCACTGGGCAACCAAAGTGAGAATGCTCAACTTCACCATTTGGTAGCTGAACCACTACTAGAAGTTGAGTTGCCAGCACAGATTAGGTAACAAGCAGATTTCTTGAGCTGGCAGGAAAAGTACATGCATTTTCTCTGCCCAACAAAGGCGGCCATGTTGTCTGAATAAAATTTGCAAGCATCTTTGTGTTTGTCACATAAGACAATTTCGATCTTCATTTTTCATGTTTTGGTTATTAAATGTCAGAACTGTGTTTCTTTGATATGATTGGTTACCTAAAAACGCAGCTGACATCACGGTTAACCAATTTTCAACACAAATGGCTTGGTCGAAATCGCTAATAATTATGCAGCACATATTGAATGTATTATGTATTTCAGGTGTGTTTTATTTCGTGAGGTTATATTTTTTGCTTTGTATCTTTTTATTTTTCATTATAGTTACATTGATTATAACTGTGCAGAGTAAAGTTTTCAACGTCTGTAACTTGTGCTGACCCTGTGATTTATCCTTGCAAAATGGCGCCCCTGTATTTCAAAAGATCAAAGACAGCATTCGGCAGATCTCCTTCTGTTACCTATTTTGTGTTGCCAGATAGTTGGCCAACTACATCTCACAATAACTTGTACACAGCAGGACTGTGATCACATGTGATACGGTGCTGAGTCTAACACCTACCGTAATTTCAAAGTATGGAGTAGCATAAGCAATTTTTTGAGATATGCAACAACTGTAATGTGATATGAAATGAATACTACTGTAATTTATTGCATACATTCCTAAGTGAAGGAAATGCCAGATTTCAGTTAGAGGTCAGAGGAAATAAAGATAATAAGTTGATTTTTTTCAATTCAAGCTCATGGACCCCCTGAAATCTTTCCACAGACCCCCAAGGGGACCCCTGATTAAGAACCCCTGGGTTAAGGCATGCTTCTCTCTACCTGCAGCCATTGGCTGGGGACTTGGTGGAGACTTTTTCTCCTACCCATTAACTAATCCTGGTCCTCAATAGCAATTGTGAAGACTTCTGGAGACTAACAAAATCATGCCCTTTACCTGGTCATATTGGGCCAAATGTGGTGTCTATTTAAAATAAGATGTTAGTGTTTTGAGATAAAAATGCTAACAAAATACAGTTGGCAACTGAGTAATGGGTCAGAAGGCAGATGTGACCTCTCACCTATATTCAACAGAACAAACATATGGAGAGTGGAGAGCTTCACTAAATAAGCAGTTCTGAGCTGGATACAAATAGTTTCTCCTTAGGGTTAGAATTTCAGGTAGAGATTCTGGAGTAATTGATCCTGTGCTTAAGTGTATTTGAGTGGTCATAGTAGTTACCTGCTTGACCCGTCCCCTCACGTAATGAAGCCCTTGGGTAAATGATGTACCAGGATTCTACTCTCTCTGTTGAGATTGAGTACCTGGAAATTCTGCCAAAGTCTGGGTCCTTTGTCCTGAAAGTATCACCTGTCTCTTAGGTTATGCCACCCCTTTCAAGGGATCTTCTTAGGCTCAATTAAACATTTAGATTTGGTCCCTCTTGGCTGCAGTTTGCTCTGGATACAATGATAGCTGGGCATCATCAGGCATTCTTCAGTGGCAGTCCTTGCAGCAGGACACATTGCATTCCTGAGCATGGGGTCTCTGGCCCCCAAATGGCAGCCTGGGTGCAATGGGATGAATCCTCACCAGTGGGCCATAATCCTCACATCACAGGAACACTGTTCTCTTGACTCCATAGGCATAGCTGCCAGGATCCCTGCAAGGGATGTACCCAGTCAGAAGATTCACCCAACTTGGAAGAATATTTGGATGTGTAGTCCCTTCAAAAATTATGTCTGGTCATAGAGTTCTATTAATCAAGCATCAGTGTTAATATAAGCAGTGTTACTTGGTAACACAGCTGAAACAACTGCTATTCCTCTCTTTTTTTCCTGCTTCCCAAGGGAATAGAGAAATTAATTAAAGATCAAATATGTTCTTCTAGGAAAAAGGTTTTTATTAACCAGTTACCTACAGTTTACATTTTGACAAAAATGCAGTGTCTTATTTCATGAGATAAAATGAGTTTCTGTTGTGACGATAGCAACCCTTTGAGAAAGAGGCTTCTTGAGGAGTCCAGTGGCTTCTGACACAGTGACCTGCATGTGAACAGACGGTGGGTAACGTTTTTACCTAAGAATGAAGCCGGACTCACTGGGTGTTCACACTTCTCTCGGGTTCCTGATATCTGGAGACTTTAAGTGCAAATTAATAATTAGGTGGGATCAGCTACAAAGATCTCAATCCACCTTCCAAAGCCGAATGGTCATCGGAGATGAACTAGCTCACAATCCTTTGGACTAAGCGTAAGATTGCAAAGTCGGAGCAGATTAAGGGAACAGACCCACCTCAACACTGGAAGGACTCCTTGGACAGCCGCTTCCTGTGGCAGCTTAAAAGTACTCCTTCTAAAGCTAGTTGAGGAGCCTGTGTGTTACTGATGACGAAACTTGCTAAAGCTATGTGTATCAGGGGTGGGCGATGGTAAGGCAGTAACTAGAAGAGTTTTTTAAGAGAAGAATTTAAACCCAGCTTGGTTGGGAAGAGAATGAAACATGGCTGGTATCGAGGATTAATAATATATATGTTCATGCATTTTTTGGTGGTGGTGGCATGGTTAATTATGAAAATAGAAAACATGTTTCAGTGTAATCATGAAACAGGAAGAGCTACATGGACTTAAATTAGACATCCAAAATTCTTTAAGTCCTGTGGTGGTGAATTGGGGCAAGTGGGTCAAAGTTCCATATTACTGCAGTAGATTGGCTCATTTTACTGACATGAATCTCTTGCCACTTTGATACTGGATGACCTGCCCCCTTTATTTTTCCTCAGGGAATTGTAGATGAATTATAGAAATGAGACTGTCAGATGGAATCCCCATTGCCTCATGAGGGCAGTGGCCTTCCACCTTTTGCTTTACCTCCAATGATTTTCCCTTCCTTGTTCTCTGGAATTTTGGGCAAGATTTGGGTATTGTGCATCATATTGTTATATTGCAGAAATATTGCTGTGAGTATATTTGGGGTAATTTTCCAATGTCAGTACATTGAAGACTCCTGGTTGTTCTCCTGGGAGTGTTAAAATCTCCAGGTTTTAGTTCAGGGCTCTGTGTCCTTCTTTCAGAATGTAGGGACCTGTGACCCCTGAGGTCACCCAGACAGGACACACTTGCTGGCCGACGTCTTTCACCCGAGTTTCCCAGTAACTGAGGTCTTGTCAGGTAGCCACCTCTTCCATAGACGGTACTTCTGGTCCTTTCACACCCTGTTTATACCCCTGCCCTGCTTTGTTCCAATCCTATCAACTAAGACTTTTATCCATAGGAGGACTCTGTGTAAGGGTTACTGCTCCAGCCTCCAGTTTTTTAAATCTTTTGACTCTATGGATCCAATTAAATACCATTAAGTCTATGTTATTGATGGAGCTGTGTCTCATCCAAATATTTGCTATAAATTCACAATTATCCAAGAGATACAGTGACTGTATTTACATAGAAGGAAATGGGGTATAAGGCTAGGGCCTTTCAGACTATATAGCTTCCTTCCCAACTAAGAGAGAGAGCTGGAAGTGGGGGAGAGGGCTGTCTTTCAGGGATTATGTATAATAACAGAAAGAGAACTGAGCCTCACAAACAACATGCCTGGGAGCAGTATGGCTCCCTCATCCCTGTTGTAGGAAACTCTTCAGTTGTCTCCTGCCTTTCTAGGGGTTTTGGGGAGGAAGTTCAGATGACAGTGAATATTATGGTTTTGCCCAATTAAATATCAAGTGTTTTTAACCCAGATACTCCCAGAATTTCCAAGTGCAGCAAGGTTCTGGAAGACTTTTCATTTCCAGTAATCTTGGCTAAGAAATTAAATGAAAGCGCCAATTAGCAATGCATTTGGAAAAAGACCTTGACCAAAAGGGGGCAATATTAAATACAAGTGAGTTTTTATGGCTAAGAAATTTCAAAGTGAATCAGGAGGTTATTCTAGAGGTTATGCTTATGCCCGTCTCAGGAGGATCTCACTGACTGCCACAGTAACCAGTGCCTCAAGCAGGGGGGCTCCTGAGGGCTCTAGAGACATCTAGACACTATAGGCAGGGCAGACAACCCCAGGAAATCAGCCCCGTTCATGGGCCTTACCTTGGAATATATGATAACCTATCTCCCCAATGTATCAGAGTTAGACTCATTTATAATTTTCATACAAATCGTTCTTCTGCCTCTTTTATTTGAACCTACAATTAGCACTATACCCATTAAATATGTGTCCCAGAAACTTAAGTCTTCTGGCTGTTCATATACCGGTTGAGCCCTGAATCTCAGCAGAGCTGCAGCCAACACCTACTCTCCAGTTCATTGGACTCACCCAGAACAACTAACAAAAGGATGATGGACAACGCCCATCCCCAAAAACAGAGAGTATCTGCAACTGCAAGCAAGAGAGTTCCACCCATCTGCCCCATGGAATCTAAACCCTCTCTCAATTGGAAGCAGAGTGGGCATCACCATCCCCAAATCCTCAAGATTGAGGAACAAACAAATATAAGGTAGGAATGCAACTATGGACTAAGGTAGACTTATTATTATTCTAGTAATGAAAGAACTTGTAACATTGATGTAAAGCCAGTAGTCACTAGAGGTTCTAAAGGGAGGGAGAGGGAAGAATAGGTGAAACACAGGGCATTTTGGGGACATTGGAGTTGTCCTGCATGACATTACAGTGACGGATACAGGCCACTATACATTTTGTCAAAGCATATAAAATTGTGCAGTGCAAAGTGTAAACTATAATGCAAACTACAGACCATGGTTAGTAGCAATATTTCAATATGTGTTCACCAACTGTAACAAATGCACCACACTAATGAAAGATGTTGTTAATGGGGAAAAGTGTGGGAGGGGAAGGGGATGGAGTATATGAAAATTCCCTATATTTTTGATGTAACATTTATGTAATCTAAAGCTTCTTTAAAAAGAAAAGAAAAATAAATTAGGTGATAGTACCTTGACATTTTGCCTAAGTATTAGGAAATCAGAGCATGTTTACAAACCAACACGTTGCTTTTCTAGAGCTGTCCAGGCCATTGGGCTGCTCCAGCTTTGCCCTCTGACTAATATTTCCCTGCCTTAAAAATGAGGAAATATTTCTTTTTCTTCACAGAAAGCTTAATCTTTTACTCCATGGTGTCAATAGAAAAAATATTCTAAATGATGCTAAAGGATCAAAGAGAGCAGAAATGTTTTATCAGGTAATATAAGAAAATGAAGATAGAACATTTATTTCTATTAGGCTCAAGGTATGAAAAAAAACAACTTGCAAAGATTACAGTGATGACACTGAAAATGAAAGAAAGTCAGTGGAAAGAAATGACCAGTGTAGCTGTTGGGCAGTTTGATGTAATTATGAATTCCAAAAATATAATTGGATCATGCTTGTAAACTGATCTGTTAATCTGGGCATGATTAAGTTATGATTAGGGTGTTGACTGGGCCATGTCAGTAGGGCGTTGAGCCCCACCCATTGGTGGGTGGGGGAAGAAAATATAAAAGGCATCACAAAGAACAGAGATGCAGCAGTTTTGTGTAGCAGTTTTGATGTTGGAGAGAAGGCCCCGGGATAGAAACAAGCCGTCCGCTGAGAGTTTACAGCTGGCCTTAAGGAGAGAAGCAAAGGCTAGAGAGCTTCATAGTCTACAGCTGACCTTGTGGAGGAAACAGAGGTGCTGAGCCCGGAGAGAAACGCAGCCCCGGGAAGAGAGGAACCCAAGAGGCCTGAACCGTGGCAAACGTCGGCAGCTGTCTTGCTCCAACACGTGACAATGGACTTTGGTGAGGGAAGAAACTTATGCTTTATGGCCTGGTAACTGTGGACTTCTACCCCAAATAAATACCCTTTATAAAGACCAACCAATCTCTGGTATATTGCATTAGCGCCCCTTTGGCTGACTAATACAACCAGGTTCCTGTGTTCTCTCCAAAATCTCCCACAAGGGTTATATAGAAACATGGTGTAGTTCCTGCATAGGCACATCATGGGAATGGCACAATAGATGTCACAGGGCTGATCTAACAGGGCCTCATTCTTTCAGAAGTAGAAAGACTTCACCTATTGTCTATCTCCTCTGATGGAGATGAATTCTTTCTAGTTCTTAAGGCAGTGACAGTTAATGGCTGTGGATGGTGCTTGGGTGTGCGTCATGAATAGGAAAGTCCAGCCTGGTATCAGGCATTCCCTCCCCCTGGATAAAGTAGAAGCTAGGACTTGGTCAGCATCTGCTCTCCTTCCAGGTACCTCAGCGTAGCAGAATCTTGCTTTTCTCTGGGTCATCTTGGCTCAGATTCCTGATGCAGAGGGGCAGACTGTTCAGAGTCCTTGAACACACCAGTCCTGTGGGATCTGTAGAAACCTGCTGCCTTAGATATTCAGCTCAGGGCAGGTTGGGAGATTTTTTTCATACACTTGAGTACATGGCCAGATTACAGAATGCTTCCACCCACATTCTGGATGTGCACACCCCTCTAAAAGCTGGAGTAGCATCTTTTAAAAATCCCTGCAAGGGCTGTGGTTTAGACTTTTATGGGTCCTGCCTGCACTCCAGCTCAACGGTGCTAAGGGTCTCACTCTGCCATCCTGTATAGACTGGACCCAAGCGTGGTGGGAATTGGGAGCTCAGTCCTTTGTTTCCATTGGTACTTGAATTTAGGGCTGGACCTCTGCAATGAAGGCAGGAGAAGCTGGAGTGGCTGTTGGAGGCCCTGACTTCCTAATTTCTGGCTGCTGCTTGTCAGTGCTTCCAAGTCGTAGAAGCAACAGATCACAATGCATTTCTACCTACAACCAGAGACAATGTGATAGCTAAATCAAATACTACCATTTAGAACAACTCAAGTATACTGCTTAAGGATCATTCTGATAGAAGACAGTGAAATCCACAAAACATTACCCAGAGAAATGAGAGAAATTAAAGAAGACAAAGTGGGGGTGGGGTGGGGGCGGTACAGGATAAGAAGACATAATATCGATGTCAATTCCTCCCAATTTGAGCCATAGATCCAATGTAAATCCAGTCAGTGTTCTAGAAGGAGTTTGTAGAAATTGACAAACTGATTCTAAAATTCTTTTGGAACTGAAACTGACCTAAAGTAGCCTAAAACACTTGAAGAAGAGTGACGTATTTGGTTGAGTTACTCTTCCTAATTATAGGACTTGTTATAAATCTTAAGTAATCATGACAGTGTGATATTGGTATAAAGATATATAAATAGACTAATAAAATAAACAGAGTTCTGTCTGTCAATTGACTATCAACCAAGATGAAAAGACAATTCAGTGCACATAGTATTTTCAACAATAATGCTGGAATAATTGGAAATCCATATACAGAAAAAAGGAAAAAAAGTGATCCATATATCCCATGGTATATAAAAAATGACTTGCAAATGTATGTAAAAATACTAAATCTCCAGAAGAAAACAAGGCAGAAAAGTTTTGCTTCCTTGGGTTAGGCACCTATTTCCTAGATGTAACACCAAAAGCATTATCTACTGTAAGGAAACATTTTTGTGAACTGGTCTTCATAATAATTAATAACTTTTGGTTTTCAAAAAACAACAGAACAAATACAGAAGGGAGAAATATTTACATATCTCATATCTGATAAAAGACTAGCACCCAGAATAGGGACTCTCCAACTCGTAAGCAAACAAGAAGCCCAATTAATAATACAAAAAGGGGAGGGGAGGGATATGTGAGCAGTCACCTCACTTAGCAGATGAAAAGATGGCAAAAATGCACAGGAATAGGTGCTCAATGTCACTTATTATTAGAGAAATGTGTATTTAAAATGTCTAAAGTTAAAAATGCTGACCATACTGTTTTTTTCCAAAGATTTATTATTTTATTTCTTTATTTTCCCCTTTCCCCGTCCCCCAGATAGTTCTCCCATCTGTCTGCTAATTGTTTGCTTGCCTTCTCCAGGAGGTACGGGGAACTGAACCCAGGACCTCCCACATGAGAGGTGAGTGCCCAACGGCCTGAGCCACATCTGCTCCCTGTGGCCTGCGGCGTCTGCTGGCTTCAGGCCTCTGCTTGTTGAGGCGGGAGGTGGCTCTGCTCGTCTTCTTTCAGGAGGCACTGGGACCTGAACCCAGGACCTCCCATGTGGTAGGCAGCCTCCCAAATGGTTGAGCCACATCCACTTCCCCCCATACTATGTTTTGATGAGAATGTGGAAGAACTGGAACTCTCCTGCATGGCTGGTGGGAATGTAGGATGGTGCAGACACCTGCTCTTGGCAGGTGCCCCGCAGACACTCAAATTCCTGCTGATGGTAATACAGGACCCATTGTAATGCACACATCCTCTTGTGGGGGTAGGACCGATTTAGAGGAGGAGCCTCACAAATTTCAGGGTGGTCTGCGTGTGCGCAAACAGGGCCTAGCACACAGTGGCGTGCTCACACATCCTGGTTGGTGGTGCTGGGGGACATTGTCCAAGAGCAGAAAGCAGCATTGCTCAGAGGAGAGGTGAAGTCTTCTTCCCTGTCCTCCCCAATTCCTAAGCGGGAATTGGCCCACCAGGGAAATTATGCCCTGGACACTGTCACTCTCAGTCTCAGAGTGCAGGAATCTGGGTCCCGCTCTCAGTGCTGGGATAATAACGGCTGGAAGTCACATCTGCATTAACAGTGGGAGCAACTAGAGTGACATCAGCAGATCTGGAGGGCGAATCTGTCTTCCAGCCGCCAACGGTGGGAGCTCAGGGAAGCCTGAGCCAGTGCAGATTTCTCTCTGGCTCAAGAGTGGTTGTCAGATCTCCCAGAGATGAACAGAACTTTCTCTGTGCCTGACAGCTGCTCCGAGGACACACCAGGGAAGGCTTGGCTTCCAGGAGAGGTCGGGCTGTGGTGCTTTAGGGGCCCCCAAATCTAGCAAAACTGGAGGAAGTGGTGGTCTTTCACCTCCCTGGAGCACCTCAGTAGGTGAGAAATTCTGGGTTATCCGTGGGAGCGTCTCCTTAGATGAGGAAGTATAGAGACAATTTCAAGGGCAGTGAAACTTGCTTCAGGTGGATCTTAGTGATCCTGCTGGCTCCTTGGTTGGTCTACACCCTTGAGGATGAAACCTCAGGATAAATGAAAGCATGGATCTATACTAAACTGTTTTCACTGTCGTCATCACATAGTCAATATGTCTTTATGTCAGTTACAAACTGAAAAGTCGGCTAAAATCAACAAATTAAAAATGAAATACGTTTTAAACTTTGTTGATAAAAAATGCCACAAATCCATCAAATTTTTAGGTACTTTGGGAAATTATTAAATATAATAATCATGTAACATCATATCACATCCTATCAATGTAGTGAGGCCAAGTTTGTGTATCAACAGGACAATTAATTCTTTCCCTTGAAATTTTGTCCTTTTAATAGTGTGCAGCCCCATTGACACAAAAAGTATGAATTTAGCTGTCCCCTAAGAAGACAAAAATTTCCCAAATGAATGTTTGTTTTTGTAATTTAAATAACCTGCTGAGCTATTGAAACCTGTTTCCTAGTGTCTCAATTGTACCTCGACCTCTGGGTCAAAGCACCGCCTTCTGAGGGAGGGAAAGTGCAGCTCCGCTCCAGGCCCAGGAGCTTGTCATTCCTTTAATTGTGGGGGAGGAGCGGGAGGGTGCATAAGGGCGAGGCTGAGGCGCCCTTCTCACCTGGCTGGGGCGTGGCTCAAAGGGGGGCGCTGGGTGGTAATCCCGTGCTTCCCCAGGGCCCAGGGGCTCTGGAGTGTGCCTGGCTCTGCTGCAGGGATTGTTAGCTCTGGATGGGCTTCCTGGGAGACCAGGGGCAGTAGGTCTTTCTGACTTTGTCTTTATTTGGACAAAATTGCTGCTCTCTCTTCCTAATCCTCTCTGGCTGCCCGCTTGCTCCCTGCACTGCTCTAACTAGCAGTCTCTCTCTCTCTCTCTCAAATCTCACTAACCCGAAGGGGGTGGCCGTGGAAGCCTCCTGCCGGCCTTTCTCAGAAGATTGGCTCTGTGGATCTGCTGCTGCCTCCTCTCCCCAGAGAAGCCCCCTTGCCTCTGAGGCCCTTCTTTTTTTTGGGAAAAATTTTTTTGAAGCTGTATATTAGTTAAGCAAGCCAAGGTGAAGTTTGGGTCAACGTATTCAGAAGAACAATGTGGAGAGATCTAACTCCTCCTAACCTTCTAGGGGGTAGCAGGTAAAGCTCTCAGGAGGCCTCACATCAGCATGGAACTAGGCTGGGTGGGGGCACACGAGGCTGCTCCAGAGCACCCTAAGGTTTGGGGAAGGACTAGGAAAGGAAGCTTTCTGAGGAAGTGGAAGGTCCACTGGGAAAGTGGCTTCCCAATGTTCTCTGCTTGTGTTGTGGGAAGAAGCTTGCAGGGCTGGGCTGCCTCTAAAAGAACTGGTGGGTTGAAGGGAAAGCACCAGTGAGTCCTTAACTGGATAACTCAGAACAGTTGTTAACCTCAGGCTCCCTCGTGTTCTACATAATGGGAATTAGCTGCCATCCCTGTGCCTAAGAAGTGCCAGGCTTTATTTTTTGGGTGTCATGTGATACCTCTTGCAGTTGTTGAGCTTTAAATAGGTCGAGTTAGAAGCCTTCTCAAACGAAACGTTTACTTACACATACTAATGTGGCCAAGCGAGTTTAGGGCTCAGTCTACAAGGCGGTGGTCTATCAGCCGGGTAATCCACGGGGTCTTCTAATGTGGCAGACACTCTACAACTGGAGCGCAGGACTCGAGGGGGACTTTGGCCCTTAATTCAAGATTGTTTTCTTAAGGATCTCCTAATCAGACTCCACCAGCAACGGGGATGTTAGCACGAGGGACACCTGTGGGCATGCTGGGGGCTTAGTGCTTGTGCTCTCCCCCTCGGAGACTCTGGCAACTAAAACTACCCAAAACCCATAAGATAGACAAATGCCTTGTCACCTTCTATCAGCCTCAAGCCCTGTTACAGCCCAGTTGATTCTAGATTAGAATACATTACTGCTGTTTGAGAATGGAGAGTATGCTTACTGGCTAAGATTTACTAAGTAACACGCCTAAGTTTAGTGTAAAGGAGATTTTGATCGAGTTCTTCTGGTTCAGTCTGGTGCCTTTGAGTCTTGATGCCTATAAACAGCACGAGTTCTAGTCCAGCTTTACCATTAACCTTCATCCTCGCCTCAGGCTCCTCACCTGGTGCCTTTGTCCTCTCTTGTAAATCAAGCCAGGTGGATGACTTTTGAGGCTCTTCTGAGATTGTTTGAATGGGAGTGCATCCTGTTATACCCAGGTAGCCAGCATCTCCTAAGTTCTGGCCTGGGCCTTCTCTTAAGCCATATTAAATGGCCTGCTGGTGAATCAGGCTGAAAATGGAGCTATGAGAAGAGCCACCAGCTTCTCTAGGCAGTATCATGATCAGTGGTCACTGTAGCAAATCTCAAGTGCAAGGAAGCTCTGTAATGTGGCCCTCAGTGTAACAAACTCCATGAAGTGTCTTCTAGCATTTTCTAAGCCTCTACTTATGTACCTGATATCCTACAATAGTTACTGCTCTCCCCGGAAGTCCTCATGTCACATATGCAGAGGTTCAGAAGTAGGAACCAAGGACACTTTGAGCTGACAATGTCAGTGCCATACAAGGAGCTCTAACATTACTGGGACCCCCCCCCCCCCCCCCCCC
>JAQZBX010073063.1:0-14973 GCA_029593785.1 Cabassous unicinctus | reverse complement strand
GAGATTATACAAAGTAATTTCTCTGACCACAACAGAATGAATTTGGAAATCACTAAGGGTGAGAGAAACAGGTTAGGCACAAGGATATGGAAGTTAAAAAACAGACTCTTATAGGCAAACAGTGGGTCAAGGAGGAAATCTCAAAAGAAATCAGTAACTACCTTGATACTAATGAAAATGACAACACAACATATCAAAACCTATGGGATACAGGGTAAACTGTCCTGAGAGGGAAGCTCATAGCCATAAATACATATATTAAAAAAGAAGAAAGAGCTAAAATTGAAGACCTAACTGCACACTTGGAGGAATTGGAAAAGCAACAACAAATTGAACCAAAAGAAAGTGGAAAGAAGGAAATAACAAAGATTAGAGGAGAACTAAATGAAATAGAGAGTAAGAAAGCATTAGAAACAATAAACAAAACTGAAAGCTGGTTCTTCGAGAATATCAATAAAATTGACAGACCCTTAGCCAGACTAACAAAGACAAAGAGAGAACAGATGCAAATACACAAAATAAGGAATAAGCAAGGGGATATCATTACTCACCCCACAGAAATAAAGAGTATAATAAGAGGATACTCTGGAAAAATATATTCCAAGAAGAATGATAATTTATAGGAAATTGACAAGTTTCTAGAAACTCACAAACAGCCTTCATTGATGAAAGAAGAAATTGATGAACTCAACAGTACAATTACAAGCAAAGAGATAGAATCAGTCATCAAAAACCTCCCAACTAAGAAGAGCCCAGGACCAGAAGGTTTCACAGGTGAAATCTACCAAACATTCCAAAAAGAGCTAACACCAATTCTGCTTAAGCTCTTCCAAAAAATAGAAGTATAAGGAATATTGCCTAACTCATTGTATGATGACAACAGTACTGTAATACCAAAACCAAACAAAGATACCACTAGAAAGGAAAATTACAGACCAATTTCTCCAATGAACCTAGATGCTAAAATCCTCAAAAAAATACTTGCTAATTGCATTCAACAATATATCAAAAGGATTATACACCATGACCAAGTGGGTTTCATCCTGAGTATGCAAGGATGGTTCAATATAAGAAAATCAAACAATGCAATACACCACATAAACTGATTGAAAGAAAAAAATCACATGATCATCTCTATAGATGCAGAAAAAGCATTCGACAATATACAGCACTGTTTCCTGATAAAAACACTGCAAAACATAAGAATAGAAGCAAACTTTCTGAATATGATAAAGGGTATGTATGAAAAACCCAAAGCTAACATCATCTTCAATGGTGACATCCAAAAAACCTTCCCTCTGATATTGGGAATAAGACAAGGATGTCCACTATCACCACTCCTCTTAAACATTTTCTTAGAAGTACTTGTTCGAGAACTGAGGCAAGAAAAGGATATAAAGGCATCCAGATTGGAAAAGGAGAAGTAAAAATTTCATTATTTTCAGACGACATGAACCTATTCATAGAAAGCTCTGAGAAATCTACAACAAAACTTCTAGAACTTATAAAACAGTTCAATAATGTTGCAGGCTATGAGATCAATGCTCAAAAATAAGTTGCAGTTCTGTACAGCAATAATGAGCAATCTGAGGAAGAAATCAAGAAAAAAAAATACCATTTACAATAGTAACTAAAAGAATCAAATATCTAGCAGTAAATTTAACTAAGGATGTAAAGGACTTATATACAGAAAATTACACAACACTGTTAAAATATATCCAAGAATATGTAAATAAATGGAAAAATATTCCCTGTTCATGGATAGGAAGACAAAACATCCTCAAGATATCTATCCTATGCAAACTAATCTACAGATTTAATTCAATCACAATAAAAATCACCACTGTATTTTTTAAGAAACTGGAAATACTAACCACAAAATATATTTGGAGAGGGAAAAGGCCCCGAATTGCCAAAGACATATTGAAAGAGAAAAATGAAGTTGGAGGCATCACATTACCTGACTTTAAAACACTACAAAGGTACAGGGATCAAAACTGCATGGTATTGGCACAAGGATAAACCACTGGCAAATGGAACCAAATCGAGAGTTCTGATATAGATCCTTGCATATACAGCCATCTGATAATTGACAAGGCCACCAAGCCCACTCACCTGGGAGAGAATGGCCTCTTTAACAAGTGGTGCTTGGAGAACTGGATATCCACATCCAAAAGATTAGAAGAATACCATCTCACACCTTATACAAAAATCAACTCAAGATGGATCAAAGATCTAAATATAAGAGCCAAAACCACAAAGACCTTGGAAGATAATGTAGGGAAGCATCTACAGGACCTCATAATAGGAAATGGTTTCATGAACTTCACAGCCAAAGCACGAGCAGCAAGCGAAAAAGTAGATAAATGGGATCTCATCAAAAATAAAAGCTTCTGCACCTCAAAGGACGTTATTAAGAAAATAAAAAGGCAGCCTACCCAATGGAAGAAAATATTTGGCAACCATATATATAATAGGAGTCTAATATTCTGCATATATAAAGAAATCCTACACCTCTAAAATAAAAAGACAAACAACTCATTTTAAAAAATGTGCAAGTGACCTGAAAAGACACTACTCCAAGGAAGAAATCCAAATGACTAAAAAGCTCATGAAAAAATGCTAGACATCACTAACTTTTAGGGAAATGCAAATCAAAACCACAATGAGATACCATCTTACACCCATCAGGATGGCAGCTATTTAAAAAAAACAGCAGAATATAAGTGTTGGAGAGGATGTGGAGGAATAGGAACCCTCATCCACTGCTTGTGGGATTGTGGAATGGTCCAGTCACTGAGGAGGACAGTTTGGCAATTAATCAGAAAACTAACAATAGATCTTCCTTATGATCCAGCATTTCCTCTACTGGGTATATACCCAGAAGAATTGAAAGCAAAGACATGAACAGATATATGCACACCAATGTTCATAGCGGCATTGTTCACAATGGCCAAAAGTTGGAATCATCCCCAGTGCCCATCAACAGAAGAATGGATAAGCAAAATGTGGTACATACATACAGTGGAATATTACTCAGCTGTTAGAAGGAATAAAGCACTAACACATGGAATAACATGGATGAATCTTGAAGACCTTATGCTGAATGAGGCAAGCCTGGCATTGAAGGATAAACAGTGTATGACCTCATTGATTTGAATTGAAGAAAGTGAGCAGTCTCTGGAAAACACTGTCTGAAAGATAGTTAAACAAGGGAAAGAGAGAGAAGAGTAGGTTGTGAGCCATCACCCTTATGGACGCAATCTATGGTAAAGTGATTGAGTATAGTTGCATATTGAAGGATATGACAGGTGGGTAATGATACTACTGAGTATGGTGGTGCAGCATTAACAGGTGGGTAGATTAGGAAGTGCAGGTAAGAATACACAGGGCACGTAACTATGAATCATGTCATCGCATGAGTCAAGACAGGGGAGTGTCATATGCTCCAGGGGGATGGGGAGGAAGGAACAGAAGAGATCAAATGGGGTATTTAGTGGTCATGGGAAATGTTTTTCATTACCTTACAGTAATGGACACAAGACATGGTAAATATCATCAAATATTATTAAACTGTACAATCTAAATTGTAAACTACTGTAAACCATTGAAAATATTTAGTAGTTTTGTTTCACTATCTGTATAAAAGTTATAACAATTCTACCATCCACGCACATAAAAAAGGTTTTAATATGGTGTGGAGAAGGGGGAGGGAGGTTGGGTATATGGGAATCTCTAGCATTCCGTGTGCAACTTTGCTGTGAACTAAAAGTTCTTTGAAAACTAAATGAAAATTTGGGAGACACTGGGGAATGAGAGGGGGAAGGTGTCACGGTACACACTGGACATCTTATAATGCAGTGATAAAAGGAGAAAAAATTTTTAAAAAGTAATAATTTTTAAAAAATTCTTTTGTTTATTCCCATTTTCTTTTTTTGAATATCCCAATCCATTAATTATATTTTATTTTTAATTCTTTTTTTCTGAGATTCCTTATATTTTATCTCTTGCATTCAAGCTCATCATTATTATTTCATTTTCCTATTGATATTATTTGGTTATTACATGGGCTTCATCTTCAAGGAAGTTTTAGATCACAGTTGGGTTACAATGGGGCTGCAGAGGATCATTGATAGGGGGTGTCTGGGATGACGGATTCATGGGAGGAAGTTCATCTGAATATACACGAAAGATCCATAAAATTGCTCAAAAGTTTGGGGGATGGGGCATGGTCATGGTGTATAGACAATCACTCAGTAAATGAGGGAATACTGAATTCCCAGTCTGGAGAGCTCTGCCACATTCTCCAAGGGAGTGGCAACAGTCCCCTGAGGGCAGGGACAGTGTCTAGCAAAATAGAATGGCCCATTGTTGGGTTCTTTTTATTGATGACTAGCCTTATGATTCTTTGCTCTTGTAATTGAAACTTGGCCTACTGTTATTGGGTGCCTAAGGGTTGCCATCTGAGAGCCTCCCTGTTGCTCAAATGTGGCCTCTCTCTAAAGCAAACTCAGCATGTGAATGCATTACCTTCCACCCAACATGGGACATGACTCCCAGGGATGAGCCTCCATGGCAACGAGGGATTAATAACAAGTGACAATTGGAAACATGACTGGAAAAAGACCTTGAATTACAAGGGGGAAAGGAAAAGACAAATGAGTCCCTGTGGCTAAGAGACTTCAAAGAGAGTTGGGAGGTCTTCCCAGAGGTAATGCTTACGCACACCTCAGTAACATCTCATAGAACACCAAAGTGGATATCAACCCACACAAAGGGCTCCTGAGGGATCTGGAGACACCCAGGTCCTATATAAAGGGGGATAGCTGCAGAGATTGATGCCTTATCAGTGGGCTATACTTTGTAATCTGTGCTCCTGATAGTGACAGAGTTGGACTCAAATAACTAATCCTTGCACATGGTCCATCAGTCCCTTCTATTCAAACCTATATGTGAACCTGGAATTTGTAAGTGTACTTTCAGAGACTGGAGCCTCTAGCATGCCTGTGCAGCAGCTTTGCCTGAAATCTCAGTGGAGCTGCAAATGCTACTCTACATCTCAATGGACTCACCCAAGTCACCTGATGATGAGACGATGATGGACAATGGAAAGCCCAGGGAATGGAGAAAGTCTGCAGGTGAAGACAGGATAATCCCATCCACCGTATACATAGGATATAACCCCACTCTCACTTGGAGGTGGAGTGGACACCACCTTTCCAGTTCCCTCAGGATTGAGGGAAGCGCTATGGACTAGAGTGGACTTAATCATATTCTGTTGTAGACATATTGTGATTCAAGCAATGGAAGAAATTATTACAGTGAGGTGGAGCCAGTGGCCACTAGACACTTTCGGGCTGGGGAGGGGAAGGGCAGTTGTAATAAAGGGGCTTTTTCAGGACTTTGGGTTTTCCTGAATGACATTGTGGCAACAGATATAGGCCATTTTACATCAGGATATACCATGCAGAACTTTGTGGGAGAGTGTGGTCTATGATGTGACCTGTGGTCTATGCTTAGTGGCAAAGCCCCTGGATGTGTATATCCATTGCAGATGATGTGCCACATGAATGAAAGATGTTTATGTCAGATGTTATGGGAGGTATGGGAGGTGGAGATCATGGGATTCCCTGTAATTTTTGTGTAACATTTATGTAATCTAAACATCTTTTAAAATATATATATAAAATAATATTTATGTAAGCAAATGTACATATATGCATATATATTGATATATCATTTTACAAATATTGGTTTGTATTCTGAAAATTTTGATTTTTACCAGCAATTAAAAAAAATCTGGAAAACACCAAGAAAAATACAACAATCTGGACATATCAAATGAAGCCTTTTTTAAAATGGTCAAGGAGATGAATAAAAATGCAAAGAAAGAACTCAAATATATCAGGAAAACAGTTAATATGCAGTATGAGAATTTTAGTAAATATTGTGTTTGACATTCTGTTACTTTGACCATATGTTGAGTGGCTAAATCCAGGTTACATCCAAGAGGAGGGAATTACATAAGGATATGCAATCCAAGGTGAGACCCTTTGGAAGATGCCACATGTTTTCTGCCTTTCTTGTGGTAACCCTTCCACATTTTTTTCCAGGGGAGAACACGAATTAAGTCCCCCACTAGCTCAAATTATGCAGTTGAGTTTCCCGCAAATGGGGAAATCCCAGGGGTCAGCGTATCCGGAGTGAAATGGATAATCTTCACCCTGGAAAAAGCACTTTTGTGATCATGGTACACACCCTTCCAGGTAAGTATAAACCCTTCCATTTTAAGTTCATGCATTATATAAAGGTGAAACTAGCTCTGGAGTTTTATAGCTTATTACTATACACCTAATACAGTCCCCGGGAAGTAGGTGCTAGAATGTACCCATGGTTCACGTGGGGAGACAGGGGAAACTGAAGAGGCACAATTACTTGACCAGTTTCACAGAAAAGTTAAAAGTAGAGCTGGGTATTAATTCATGTATTTCTCAATCATGGGGTCCTAAATGTGCCAGGCCTTCCTGTGAGACTATGCGGAAGAAGGTGTTTGTGTAAACATAGACTGCAGTAGATGGCATGGGAAAGGAGAATGAAGATTGAGCAGCCCAAGAGGACTTATGACATGTTTTGTCCAAAGAAAGGATACAGGTAAATGTATCCTATGAATTGACATCATTTCCTTGGAGATATAGCAAAACAGAACTTGCAACCTTGGTAACCAGGAACCCACATTCTATAGATAAACCTCATGAAGTTACTATGAACATTTAGGGAGAAAGCATGGTGTGTTGAGCAGCAGACTCACAAATCTTGGAAAGTTCTTTCCTGTATCCTGGCTTTGGGATAATGATTGCTGGGTGTTCTGTGATTTTTCATATTTATTATTTTCATCTCTTCTATAAAGAAAGGCTATGACTCCCACCTCACTGACCTTGTGGCCATGAGTATATTTCTTTTCCCATTTGTAAAGGAGTCTTGAGATACCATTTATGAGATCAATGTTCATGGAGTAGCTAGAAAAAGAATACCAGGGGGTAGCAGTGTTTTTCCAAGCCTCGTCAGTCTCCTGCAAGTGGCATGTATCACTGATTCCTGGGCTTTGAGAGACAAGTGACAGAATTTAGTGGTATGGAGGAATTGAGGGGAGGGTCAATTAAATTTCTGTATAAAAGGCAAAAAGAAAACTTTATAAATTGGCAAGGGGTAATATGTATTCATTGTTAAAAACAAACATTAGACCTGATATTACATTAAATTACCATTTTTGTTATACCCTGGTAGTTGTGTTTTTTTCTTTCATTCCCTGACTCAATTTAAATGAGATGCAGTCTGTCTCAGTAGTCACTGAAATAAGAAATCTTACAGGGTCAATAGTATATTTTATGTGGAAGATGTTTGAAGTTTCAAAGTACCTTATCTGGCTTACTGAAGTAAACATGTAAGTCATCCTTTCACAGAGTAGACATACATTTCAGGATCATTTAACTGGGAAAAGAGCAGAGATACCCCATTAGCTCTCCTGTGACTTATGGTTGAAGGTACTTTCCCACGACATTGCAGCCACCTCTAAAATGTTTGGGTCTTTATTATATTTACAAGGACCCTTTCCTGACCTAGCACAGTTGCTTCCTTTCCCCAAATTTAGACAAAGAGGAAATAATTTCTACTTCTCATGCTGAGGTTTCTTTTGACTACCAATTAGGGACTTTTAGTTTTCCATGTGGAACTGTGGGATTGCATCAGCACTATGGTAGGGAAAATTATAAAAATTTCAAAACTGACCAAGGTGGAGCCGGAAGCTGTGTGATTCTGAAGTCCACTGATTTGGATGATCACTTTACACATTCAGTCATGATTCTACCAATGTATCTTGAGAGATTGTTTGACAACTGAGCCAATCTTTAGTGTTTAGACCATCATAAATTGGATACACCTATAAAGGTGAAAGCCAGATCAATTGTGAAGCAATTCTGAGTAGCCAAATGTGGGTGCTTCTTAGTTATTCCCCTCTTTCTTGATGGCTTCAAGTGTCACCCAGACACTCAGAAGTGCTCAACTCTGTCAGGTTGGTTTTTGCAGGACAGCAAACAGGTTGAGCACAAACCCTGGCTCAAAAAACTGAGACCTTTTTTGACATGGCACAGTTGTCCTGGGATGTGTTTTGTTAATTGAAACACAGCTATGGCTGTGCTTTTCCTTCAAAGACAAATGCCAGGTTGCAAGGCTAGTCCAGAGCCTGGAAGAATACACTGGTGTTCAAGAGATTTCATCCACATAACCAGGAGCCTTCTGAAAAGAGAGAAAGTGTGTGGAAAGATTTAATAGTCTAGTTGATGCACTATAAGAAAATTATTATTATTAAGAATTGTGAATTCCTAAGGTTTCCAATCAATTGTCTCTGCTGTTTCAGTGCAGAATTGTGAATGACAAACTTGTCCTTTGACCTTTGGAATGTTTTAATGTTGCCATGCAGGCAACACCACTACCTATTAAATAAAAACAAATGTTTAGAAGGAGCAAGTCACCAGACATAGTAGTTGAACATATGCCCTGTAAAGGTAACATCAAGTTAAAGCTGATGTGTGTTGAAATCTTTATGCTTCTGTTTAGTGTACCATGAACGGAAGAGAACAAAATACCCCTCAAGAAACTGTATCTCTCCTGCAGAAGGATGATTGCCCTCCCACTGGATGGATTTGGTTACTTTCCATGAGGTCATTCCTCTTGAGTTTTAAGACTCATTGGAGTTCTGAGGTTCAGAACCCCTAAAAAGAGGATAGTCCCCAAGGTTCCACTTGATCTCTCACCCAGGAGAGAAAACTCTGCCCAGGACCATTTTTCCAATCAGGATTCTGGCCAGCTGTGAAAAGGGACTTTCCAGCCTCATGAGATACCAGATGTTTTGCTTTTGCCTGATTTGGTGAGTTGTATATATTTTCATTATTTCCTATGTCTTTAATTGATTATTTCCTTTAGTGATTGCTCAATTGTTATAATCATTTGTTATAACCACAAATTCACTTGATTAAATAAAATTGCCTTTGCAAAGCATTTAGAGTTTATGGCACTTCCTTAGCAAAACACTAGTGCATGACATTACGTTAGAGAATGGATATAATATTGCATCTTAGGGTTACCATTGGCTTAGAGTGCAGTGAGAGATATCCAGGAGAGACCCACATTTATGGGAAGAGATCATCTAACTTAGTCTTTGAAAGAATTCTAAGATTACTTAGAAACCCCAGATGGCCAAGGCAGTCATGTGCTGGCCCATGGTTCGAAATGCTCCTGTAGTGTTGAAGGTCTTCCCCCTGTTCAGTCTCTGCCAGGTGTTACACCAGGATCCCAACTGAACCTGATTCCTGATGAAGAGGGTTTATGTTGGTTCATGGCAAAAAGCAGGGGCCTTGGAAGTGACTGTTGGACCACAAGAAGGGAAAGAGCTGGAATGAAGTCCCCTTGAGCTCCAACATCTGTATGTCTGAGATCTCTATCTAAGGGCAGTGGAAAAGTGTGGCCATTTAAGCCTGGCTACTACAAAAGATTCTGTGATTTTATTAAAGAATTAAATTCTGATAGCACACTTTCTGAATAGTTCTGTACTAATTAGTCAACGAAGGCATGGGTGAACCTAAAAGGTTTTTCAAACTTCCCCTTATCAGTTTAAAAAGTGCATAGATTTCCATTAACAGACATGAGGACTGGAGGCCCTTTCTGCCTGTCCAATTTTGACTAATAGCCTCTGTGTCACCCTGTCACATGTTCTTATTCCTCATCCTGAAAAGCTCACTTGGTCCCTGAAGAGTTGCATGATCAGCACTTGCATCAAATCAACCTGGAAATTGACTGAAGACTCCTTAGTAGAGGGGCAGCTCCTTTCGAGCTTCTCTGCCCACTGAGGACCTGACAAGCAGGGCATAGTTCTGGAAGGGTTTAGAACATCCCGATTAAGCTGAGTTAATCTTAAAATCCCCTCTTTATTCATGTGTTCCTTTCTATGGAGGACTAAAACAACAGAGGCAATAAATTTCTAGCTATCTAAAAAGTAAAAAAACACATTTATACATTTTAATGAGACATACCTTGAAACTCTGTTAAAATATCTTCTCAAGTACACATGCATCTTTCCCTAGGATAGGCCATATTTTTGGTGATAAATCAGATCTCAATAAATTTAAAAAGGATGAAACTATACAAAGCAATTTTCTGATTATAATGAAATGAAATAGGTAATTAGTAATAGAAATTCAAAAAAAAATTTTTAAATATGGAGATTAAAATCCACTCAAATAATAAGTTCGTCAAAGATAGAATTGCAAGAGAAATCAGTAAACATGTCAAGATGAATGAAAACAAGAACACAATATAACAAAACTTATGTGATACAGTGAAGGCAGTTCTGAAATTTATAGACCTTAATGCTTATATTAAGAACAAAGAAAGGACCTCCAAGAAGATGATATCTGAATAGGTAAGCAGGGCTCACCTCTCTCACAAAACAACAGAGGAAGAGCAAAAAAGCTTTCCAAAAGACCTGCTTTGAAACCCTGCAGGCCAGGAGTATGCCACATAACCCAGAGGAGGGAGAGGGACAAAGAGGTTAAGAAGGTAAAATGAAAACTGTGAGTGAGTTACTAACCCCCAGGGCCTGGGAATGACACACATCCCCCCCTCTCAAAGCAGTCAGCCTTAAAACAGCCTTTGGCACACTGTAGGCAACAGAGAGGACAGCAGAGTTCTTCCTCGCTGGGAATAGGTAAGTTTTGTCAGAGGTGTGTCAGAGAATGATTTCCATTGAGCTAATTTGCCCAGAAGAGCCCACTTTGATTCTCAACTCTGACCAGAAAAGTATCACCTGAAAGTGGATGTTGAAATAGTCACCTCCTTGGAAAAATTTGCTGATGAGAACCATCTGACAGCCAGCCAGGAAATTGCAAGGGAAAAAAGCTGCGTATATGTGTCTTTTGTACCAAACTGCTGAGGGAAGATCTGCACTGTAGTTGTGAGCCCCTGGATCTATTTTGATAACATAAGCTGGGCAATTTTTAAAGACTTAGAATAAGTTGAACCAAAAATCAAGAAGAACTATGAAACAAAGCCACTAGGAAAGAGAGAAATTGAATATCAGATTAAATTCACTAATATATTCAGATGCCTAGAAATCAGCAAATTTGCAAGTGATAGTAAGAAACAGGAAGATATGGCTCAACTAAAGGAGCAAACCAAAAATCTTGATGAGAAACAGGATTAAAGAGGACCAATCAGTGGTAATCACACAAATATCCTAAATCAATTAAAGGAGTTAAACAAAATATGACTAAGGAAGTAAAAGGATAAGAAGAAGACACTTGGTGAACATAAAGAACAAAGGGAAAGCCTGCAATAAAAGTCACATAGCATATGGGGATGAAAGAATGGGTGAGATGAGATTAAAAATAATCAAGGTGTTATAAGGACTACTTCTTTTTTAAATTAGAATTTATTGTGTTAAAATTCTAAAAGTCACAAATCCAAATTGATTTGGTCTGCGATCAATGTTACAGTCAACAGGAAAACACTCCATCCTTAGACTATAAGGGAGAATCCATTTTCTTGTCTATTCCAGCTTGTAAAGTTCAATTCTTTAGTCTATTTCAGTCTCTGGTACCTTTCAACATTCCTTGGCTTTTGGTTCCTTCCACCATCTTTAAAGCCTATAGTATCTACTCTGACCTGGGATATTCCCAGAATCCTAGGTCGTGATTGAATCTCACACATTTTATTTTATTGTGTATTTTTGTTTCATTTCTATTAGGACATAAGAGCAGTGACGGTGGGAATCTTGCATATTTTACCAATTAGTCCCCATAAGATTCAGGTTCTGGATAATTTGAAAACCTTAATAAATATGTGATATTGAAATAAATGATCTGAAGAGGAACTAAAACCCATTTTATAGATTCTGCCCATCCTCATGCTGGTATACTTTCAAGATGGGCCTACTTCTTGTCAAACTGTTTTTCCTCTGAGGCATTTAAATATCAGTACCATTTACTCTGCACAAAGGGTGGGTATTCGGAAGGAAAATAAACCAAATGAATCTACAAATATTAGTATTAATTAAATTAGTTAAGAATGATGGTATGTATACCTTATCAATTCTAAGGCATTTTGAAAACGAGAACTACCTCATATCTGCAGGGATGCTCCACCTCCTCATCTCCTGAGATTTCTCTGCATTTTTTGCCAAAAGTCACTTGGCAATTAATTTTAATTTTAGTGAATATCACATTTCCTCATTAAGGATTGAGCAGTTTTCATTCTCAGATACTCATACTATTCCAGGTCTGACAATATTATTTTCCTTCTGATATTTAAATTAATTTACATCCTATATAACTTAAAATAGCAATAGTGACATTTAAAAGTGAAAATTTTTATAACACCAGATATTAATTTATCTACCTTTTCATGTTCCATTAGTTACTGTTATGCACAAATATATTAAGCATATATAATAGCTGCATCACATCATTTTGCATTGTCTATCATTTAGTTAATACTCAATGTCATTTTCAGATTCACCCCAGTCATTATAATTTACTCTTGTATTGCATAAAAAATAGAATCTGAATCATATTAGACAAATTACAGCAACAGCTTTTACTTCACATATTTTTGTAAGTATTGGTTTGGAGAAAAGTTTCACATTCTTCCTACTAATTGTTACAAAATTCTACATGCAACATAACCAGATCACTTCACAATCTTACATTATCTAAATTATTTTTCAATAAAAAGTAATTAGGCAATATTCTGAATAGCATGGGAAAGCATGCTTTGTTAATGGTTTTTCTCCTTTCTGATATTTCTCATGTGAACACTAGCTGAATATTTATACTATTTGATTTTAGGGTTGTCTTTTCTTCAGTGTAAAAACACTCATGCTGATGATGAAATTTGAAATCACTAAAGACTTTTCTCCATCCATTACACTGAGATATAAGTATTTTTCATACTTATTCATGGAACACTTATTCCAGAAAAATTATCTGTTCTTTCTCTAAAGTCTTCTGCTATTTTTAAAGATTTTTCTTCCTGATTTTCTGCTGTAGAAGTAATTACTAACCTGTGTTTATCTTCTGTGAACTTAGGCTGAAGTTCAGCATAAAAGTCCTCCAGGTCAATATAGACATAGAGTTCTTCCAAGTGTATTTCATTCTTACCTAATTTACAAATTAAGGCTTTTATCATAGATTACACTAACATAGAATTATACTCCTGCATAGGTTTTCTCAGTTGTTTAAACAATAGTCTATAGAGGAAGACTATTCCATATTCATTACATTTACATTGTGAGTTCTCTCAAGTTATCTAAGGTTAGAAATCTGACTGAAGGCTCTCCCACATAAATGGCATTCATAAGTTTTCTCTCCAGTTGCATTATCTCATGTTGTCTAAGGGCAAAATGTTGACTAAAGGATTTTCCACATAGACAGTATTCATAAGGTTTTTCTCCTGTGTGAGTGTTCTTATGCTGCCTAAGCACAGATTTCTTGTAGAATTTCTCATATACACAGCATTTGTATGGCTTCTCTCCTGTGTTTATTTCTCATGCTTTCTAAGATTGGAGCTCTGCTGAAGGTTTTCCCACAAAGATGGTCTTCAGAATGTCTATTTCCAGTGTGTGTGTTCTCATGTTGTCTAAGCACAGAAGATTTACTGAAGGCTATCCCACATACATGACACTTGTATGGTTTGTCTCTAATGTGAATGTTCTCATGTTATCTAAGGGAAAAACTTTGCCTAAATGCTTTTGCACATACATGAAATTTGTACTGTTTCTCTACAGTGTGAGTTTTCTAATATTGTCTAAGGGAAGACTTTTGTCTAACGACTTTACAACATTTTTGGCATTTGTGTGGATTCTGTCCAGTGTGAATTTTCTCATGCTATCTAATGTTGGAAGATTTTCTTACATTTTTCCCACATTTATGACATCTGTATTTTTTTCTTCAGTGTGAGTTCTCACATGTGGCCTAAGTTCAGAACATTTTTCTGAAGGCTTTCCCACATTGATAACAGTTATATGATTTATTTCTTGTGTGGATTTGATTACACTGATTAAAGGATAAGTGGTCACTCAAGACTTATTGAAATTATCCTCTGATGTAGGGTTTCTTTCTCATATGAGATAACACATATTGATTTATTGTGCAGCTATGAATGAAATATTCTCCCAAGGTATTAAATTGTAGTGGATCATCCAGAGTGTGAGAATTTTGTTGTTGGAAGGAGAAAAGACTGCCAAAGTTTGCTCAGAAATATTCACTAATTTAATTCTCTATTAATTTGGATTTATCATTTAGAATTCATTTTGTCTCTAGAAAAATTTTTCACATGTCAGTTGAATTAACATGGTGTGTTATTCCCATAAACAGATTCTATCTTTTGTGTCATCTCAACTTCATAGCTATTTAATTACTTTGGAAGACTTTCTTATATTTAAAAAATAAGGATATGGCCATGATGTTTTTATTGTTCTTTTATAAGTTCTCATTTTATAATTTTGAGGACAATTTAATTTTTTAAAATTAAATTTCCAAAATTTTTGCTCGGTGACTGTTTAATCACACCTTTAATTTCAACGTGGTGACTGTTCTGAATTCATGACTTATTCCATTCCCAAGTATTTATTTGTATGACTTTCATTCATACACATGAAATTTACCATTGACAAGATGACAGATGAGGCCTCCTTGCAGATATGTTCCATGGATATAATTCCCTGTTTTCAAGGTTACATTCAATGCCTGAAATGTTTCGGGATCATGGAGGCTAGAAAGCAATTATATGACATATTTAAGGTGCTAAAAGAAAATTAAAGCTGCCAACCAAAAATCTGTATCAGCAAAGCCTGCTTTCAAATTTGAGGGAGAGTTAATATATTCACAGATAAACAGAAATTAAGAGAGTTTGCCAACAAGAGAC
>JAQZBX010073062.1:0-14964 GCA_029593785.1 Cabassous unicinctus | reverse complement strand
GCAACTTTGTTGATGTTCAGGGCTCAACCAGCATAAGAACAGACTGATATTTAGGTCTCTGGGACATATATTTAACAAATATAGTACCCATTATAGGCTGAACTGAAAGGGCACAAGGGTCATGTGTAGGGAAATTATAAATGAGTCTAACTTTGTTACATTGAGAAGCATATATTCCAAAGATAGGTCCATTCAAAGAGTTACCTCCTGACAGCCTTCATGTTGCTCAAATATGGCCTCTTTCTAAGCCAAACTCAGCATATAATTGCATTACATTCCCCCCAGCATGGGACATGATTACCAGGGATAAGCCTCTCTGGCACCAAGGAATTACTACCAAGCAACAAATATTAATAGCAACATAACTGGAAAAAGACCTTGAATAAAAGGGGAAAAGGTAAAGACAAATGAGTTTATATGACTAAGAAACTTCAAAGTGATTTGGGAGGTCATCCCAGACATAACGCTTATGCATGTCTCAGCAGGATCGCATAGACTGCCAAAGTAGATACTAACCCAAATAGTGGTGCTCCTGAGGGCTCTGGAGACACCCAAGTCCTACAGTCATGGCAGATAGCTCCAGAGTTTGGTGCCTTGTCAGTGGACCCTACTTTGGAATTTGTGCTCCTGTGAGTGACAGAGTTGGACTCAGTTATGGCTTTCCTACCCGTGGCTCATCTGTCCCTTCTTTTTGAACCTATATTTGGTGCTGGAGTTGGTAGATGTATGCCCAAGACATTTGAATCTTTCGGCTGTCCATGTGCCAGCTGGTCACTGAGCCTCAGCAGGGCTGCAATACCTACTCTCCCATTCCCTGGACTCACCCAGGACAATGAACAAGTAGGTGAGGATGGATAACCACCATACCAAGGAACTGAAAGAGTCTACACTTCAAACAAGAGAGGCACACCCATCAGCCATATGAGATTGAAGCCCCTTCTCAATTAGAGGTGGAGTGGGCATCACCATTCCTGAATCCTCAGGATCAGGGAATAAAGAAAAATGACAGGTCAATTGATAGGATGCAAAATTTCTGGCATTGTCTGCCCTGCCTATCGTGCCTAGATGTCTCTAAAGTTCTCAGGAGCACAGCTATTTGAGGCAATGTTTACTGAGACAGTCAATGAGTTTCCGCTGAGGCATTTTTAAGAATAACCTCTGGAATAACCTCCCTACTCAATTTAAATATCTTAAACATAAAACTTCATTTGTATTTAATATTTCCCTCTTTAGATGAAGATCTTTCCCAGATTCATCACTACTCAGTGCTTGGTAAAAATCCCTTGGTGCCAGGGAATCTCAGCCCTGGGAGTCATGTTCCATGCTGGGGGGAAAGTAGTACATTTATATACTGTAATTGGCTTAGAGACTGAACACATTTGAGCAACAAGGAAGCTTTCAGGAGATAACACTTAGATAACATATAATACTTGTTTACATTTCCATTTCATTAGGAAAGGTTCATAAGTATAACCATCAATAAAAAGGGTGTGTCCTCCTTCACTAGGAACTGTCCATGTACTCAGGGCATTCTTGCTTCTCTATTAGTGAATGTAGCAGGACTTCCCAGGCTGGGAATTCAATATTCTTTCAGTTATTGTGTGTATCTCCACCAACCAAGGCAATGCCCCATGACACTTGAACAATAATATTCACATGACATAGAGACATGCCCCAGGCGCAACTTTCCCCACACATTCCCTGATCGCTGACAACCTGAACCAATGATTCTCCCCTGCCACAGTCCAGACACCTCTGCAGTCCAATTCTACCACAAAAATAAAACCAGAAATTAAAAATAATAAAATAAAACAATAATAATTATTATTATAATTAATAATAATAATTTTTATAGTTAATGACTTTTAAGCTTACTGAAATTTGTTTTTCTGTAAAAGTGACAAAATTTCTATAAAAGTACCAGAGTTATAACAGATAAAATTTTTCCTTTTTATGTTTCTCCTATTCATTCTTTCATTCACTCATTTACTCATTTATGAAATATTTTAATTCCATTCTATGTGATACTTTTATAGATGGAGATATTTTGAAAGTCTTTAAGGCAATTCATTGACTATCAACAACTTCAGAAATAGCTGTAAAATAGTGACATAAAACATATAGAATGTCATCTATGTGCCAAATGCTGAAAATGTTTAGGTCTGTGTTTTAGGCAGCCAATAGGGTGCTGATGCAAAGAACCAAAATCTTTTGGCTGTTTAAAATGGTATTTATTTGGATTAAAAACTTAGTTACAAGGCCCAAAAGAGTCCGACTCAAGGTATCATAAAATGTACTTTCTCTCTAAAGTCAGTTGCCATGTGTTGAAGCAAGATCATGGGGAAATCTGTGTGTGTTCAGCCTTCCTCTTTTCTCTTAAGCAGGGGTTCTTAACAAGGGTCCACAGACCCCCAAGGGGTCCATGGAAAGATTTCAGGAAGTCTGTGTGCTTGAATTAAGAATTGAAAAAAAATTCTTGTGGGGAAAGATTGGTGTAGGAGTGATATATTTATTAAATAATACACAGTATACTGTGGACTTAGTAAGTGGTCCATTATTTTTACCTGACTGGCAAAAGGTGCTGTAGAACAAAAATAAAATGTTTAAGAAACACTGCTCTTAAGCCTTCCTGGGCCCAGCTTCTTTCAATCTCAGCTATAGGCTGGCATAGGTCTTAGCTGCTCTGTTCTTTTCAGCTGCACTATCAGGTGAATGGCTCATCTCTCTTCCTGGGCCATAGGTTGAAAGTTCTATCCTCTGTTTTGTCTGTGGAGCTCTCTCTCCCTCTCCTATGTATCTTCTTCTGTCTTCTTTAGTGAGAGTTCATTTATATTAGCCCATCAAGGGGTTGGGGACTTAATCTGAGTTACACCCTACTGACATGGTTGAATCAAATCCCTAATATTAAAGTAATTTAATCAAAGACATCTCAGCTGAATCTAATACAATCAAAGGGTATCAGGCCCAAAGGAACAGACCTCTTTATAAACATAATCCTTATCTATTTTGGGGTTCATAAATAATCTCAAACTGCCACAGTCTCTGTGTGTGATTGTGTTTGTGTGTGTGTGTGTACTGAGTAATATAGGTACCTAAAATAGGTGACTCATGACTAAACTTTTGACCAGAGGAAATGAAAAAAAAGATTTTAAATCATTATTGGATGTTGAAAAGGGAAATGTCTTCTATCTGTACATAGAAGCAGCTAAATAATATAGAATGAAGAATATTCATAATCAAAAACAAGGAAAAAAGTGTATGTAGTACATCCCAAATAATTCTTGGTGGATCAATAATGGGATACATGGTTGGTATGGTTGGAAATGGTGTTTTAAAGATGGTCAGCCAGATCCTGGGGAATAGGGTGAGGGGGTTGGGTTTGGTTATGCATTGAACTGGGGGAAGGGTTGAAGGAAAGAGTAAGTGAACTCTAGGGATTTGCAGGTCTGTGGTGAAAACTACAATTGTGCAAATTTTCTTTTGTAAAATATGGCAGGGTAGGGTTACTGGTATAGGGCATCAGGTGTTGGGGGATAGGCAAGATAGGGCACACCTGGGACATGCCTCTACAGAATATGTGTTTATTTTGTCATAGTGGGTGGGTTATCTCAGAGGGTGGAGACACACACAACAAAGAAGAAAATAATAAACTACCATCCTGGGGAGTCCTACTATTTTCTCAATCAGAGGGTCAAGAGTCTCTAGAGATCATACCAGTGCCTAATAAAAGAAAACAGACAGTTATGTCAAGCCCTCAATATTATTACAACTATGAACTTTATTCTTCAAAAATTGAAATCGTGTTTACCAGAATTTCTGATGGGAGGGTTAGGGCAGAATAGGTTAGATGGAACATAGGACATTTTTACAGCATTGGAATTGTTCTACATGATCTGGCAATAAAAGATAAGGGCCATTTTAAATTTTATCAAAACCTATAAGTGTGTACAGTGCAAAATGTAAATCATAGTGTAAACGATTGACCATGCTTAGTAGCAAGCTTCCATATTTGTACATGAATCCTAACATCCACATGTAAAATTTCCTTAAGAGGGAAGAGTGGAAGAAGGGGAGGGGGTAGGGTATATGGAAATCCTCAATATTTTCTATGAAACTTTTCTGTAATCTAAAGCTTCTTTGAAGATAAAATGGAAAAAAATAATACCCTGGGGGAACATACATAAGAAATTGTCATGATACATGCAAGATAACAAATCTTACAATGATGAAAGACAAAGTGTAAAATTTTTTATTTCATTTCAAAATTTGTTTTATTTTTCTATTTTTAATTTTTGTATTTATTTTATTTTTTAAATTATTATTAATTTATTTTCTTATTAAATTATTTGTTTCTGGCTTTGTTTTTGGAGAGGTTTTAGATCACAGAAGCATCACAACTGTGACAGGGGAAGATAACTGGTGTGCAGTATTAGTGATGGGGGCATGTGGTTGGAGGAGTGCACATTGGGCATGACTCTATGGCATATGAATATGTCCAAGTACACATGAGGCATTATCTCAGTGGGTGGACACCCACACAACTACTAAAAGAATGTTGAATTCCCATCCTGGGGAGTCCTGCTACATTCTCTAAGGAAACAGCAAGAATTCCCCAATTACATGATCAATTCCTAGTGAAAGAAATCAGACCATTACACCAGGCCTTTGATATTGATGATTGTACTTATGAACCTTTACTTGTGAAATTGAAACTTAGACTAGTATTATATATCGCCTAAGTGTTACCTCCTGCAAGCCTTCTTGTTGCTCAAATATGGCCTCTCTCTAAGCCAAACTCAATGCAGAATTGCACTACTTTCCCCTCAGTGTGGGACATGACTCTCAGTGATGAGCATCCTTGGCACCAAAGAATTATTACCAACTGCTTACTAGCAATACATATGGAAAAAGACCTTGACCAATAGGGGGAAACATTAAATAAAAATGAGTTTTTAGGGCTAAGAGATTTCAAAGTGAGTAGAGAGGTCATTCAAGAGATTGCACTTATGCACATCTCAAAAGGATCTCAATGACAGACATAGTAAACAGTGTCTCAAACAGTGGGGCACCTGAGGGGTATAGAGACAGCTAGACACTATAAGCAGGGCAGAAAGGCTCAGAAATTTGGCACACTGTTAATAGGCCTTACTTTGGAATTTAGGCTTTACAGTGTAACAGAGCTAGACTCATTTATAGTTCCCAACACATGGCTCTTCTGCGCCTTTTATTTGAACATATAATTAGCACTACACTTGTTAAATATATGTTCCAGTGACTTAAATCTTTGCTCTATTCTTGTGCTGATTGAGCCCTAAACCTCAGCAGAGTTGCAATACCTACTCTGTAGTTCATTGAATTCAGCCAGGACAACTAACAAGGAGATGATGATGGACAGTGCCCATACCAAGGAACAGAGTGTCTTCAACTGCAAGCAAGACAATTCCATCCATCTGCCCCCATGGAATCTAACCCCCCTCTCAACCAGAAACAGAGTGGGTGTCACCAACACAAAATCCACAAGATTGGGGAATGAAAAAGGACTAAATTAGACTTATTTTTTTCTATTAGAGATGTATTATTATTCCAGCAATTGAAGAAATTCTATCATTGATATAAAGGCAGTGATCATCAGTGACTCTGAGGGATGAGAGAGGGAACAATAGGTGCAACATAAGGACATTTTCAGGACATTGGAATTGTCCTGCATGACATTGCTACGATGGATACAGGCCATTACATGTTTTCTCAAAACCTATAAAATGGTGTGGGGCAGAGTGTGAAATACAATAAACTATACTCCATGGTTTGTGACAATGCTTCAATATGTGTTCATCAATTGTAACAAATGTACCACACTAAAGAAAGATGTTGCTAATGTGGGAAAGTGTAGGAGGAGCAGGGGTGAGGCATATGGGAAGCCCCTATATTTTTGATGTAATGTTTATGTAATCTAAAGCTTATTTTAAAATAAAAAAACAAACATTTCCAAAAAATATAGTCAGATAATAGACTTACATGTATGTTAAGCAGGGCTATGCAAATTGCATAAGAACCTTTGGTGTAAATTACAGAAAATGTTGCCTAAGTGTTCAAAAAGTTTGAAAAGAAGTCCACCCAAGCAAATGCTTTCAAAAAAGCCTTCCCAGTGTCTTGGTTCAGAAGCAGCTACTACCTTGTTGAGTGAAGAGTGGATTTAGGCCTCTCTCACATCCTTCTCCGAAGGTCTATGTGCAGTACACTCATGTTCAACCATAGATGTTACGCCTAAGATTCAATTGTAGCATTTCCCATTTGTGACAATTTGAATTTGGTGAATCACCAAAAGATAAAGATTATGGTTTTAAACTAATCTATTCCATTAGGTGTGATACTCTCTGATTTCATTTAATTAAGATGGGCGTTTTTTGATTTGATTGCTTGCTAAGATCATTTTGAGGCTTTTGATTGGACAACATCAGTGAGGCATGACACAGTTTAAGTCTCTGCCTTCTTACTGGATATGATATAAATGGATACAAAGGGAGAGAGAGACACAGGAAAAGGGAGCTCTGCCATATTTGACACAACCATGTGAGGAAAGTCTAGAAGATTGCTTAAAGCATGAAGTCCCAAAGAGAATGGGCCCATGGATCAACTAAGGAGGAGACAAATCTTGCTATATGCTTGTTTGCTTGCAGTTGGGCTCCAGGAGCTGGGCTCTGTAGGAGAGTGAGCCTGGAGAGGAAGGCTGATACCTCAGAGGAAATCACTGGCTATCTTGCTTCTTCACATGGTAGGTGAATTTGTTGAGAAAGCACCTCTTATGGGACCATGATTTGGATTTTCATGGCCTTGTAACTATAAGCTTTCAGCCCAAATAAATCCCCTTTATAAAATCCAAGCCATTTCTGGTACTTTGCATTCACAGCCCTTTGGCAAACTAAAACAGAAATTGGTAAAAGGAGAGTGAAGTAGTGCTGTTGCAATTAACAAAAAGGCTGGAATGGTTTCAAAAATTGGTAAGGGGAATTTTTTTTTTTTATGTATTTTGAGATTCTTGATAGAAAAGGCATAGATTGCTTTGAAGAGACTTATTGAAAGAGTTATTTCCAATGAAGCCTTAGAAGAAGTGATGATACCGTTATTGGAAACTGGAGGAAAAGTGACACTTGTTTTAATGTTGCGAGAACCTGACAAAATCGACTCCTGATGCTAGAGGGAAGGCAGAATTTGAAAATGATGAGCTTGGACATTCATCTGAGGACATTTCCAAAGTACATGTAGAAAATGTGGCCTGGTTTCTCCATACAGCTTATAGCAAATTGTGAGAGTTAATAGATATGATGAGAGCTAAACTGCTTGGCACAAGGAAACCAGAGACTACTGACTTAAGAAATTACAAGATTCCAGAAAACAAGCCCCTAGAGGAGAGTGTCGCATGTGAGGACTTAACTAAACTTGGAACTTGTAAGTCAGGTTCAGAAATACAGTCATCTAGAAAGGGCTTGAGGAAACTTTACTGTCTGATGGCTTGAACACTTGTTTTTTGCATGCTAAAGAACAAACTTTTTTGTGGGATCTGTATGAACAAAACCTCTGTCAGCCTATACTAAAAGGGACAAGGAGGAGAATTAGAAGGCAAAATGTCTTCAAGAAGAAAGTGGTAGAAGCTGAGGTCTGGAATTTAGAAATCCCCTTGGGCAAGGAAAGGGACCCTACTGATGGGAGTGGAAAGGATGAGTTTGTCCCCATCATTTGAAGAGGGTGAATCTTGCTGCTCAGTGTTCATGGAGAGTTTGACCATCCCAGGCAGAAGAGAGGGTGGAGTGCATTCCCCAGCAGTTGGGGAGAGTCAGGTTGCCACCCCACCATTCTTATGTTGATGGAACTGTATGTACAAGATTAAGAGAATGTTCCCACTACCTCACTGTACTAGGGCAGTTAAGACTGTAACCCAGAGTTTGGGGAAATTGTGGCCATCATCTCAATTTACTTGGAGGGTGATGTCTTGGAGGTGCTTGATGATGGTGGGACCAAGAAAATGGGTCTTGGATAAATCCCTGTGAGGCCCCAAGGAGAAGACATCATTCTATGAATGACTTTCAAACTTTAAAATCTAATGGAGTATACCCTGTACGTGTTTGAATTGTTGGAGATATGTGACACCTGTTTTCCTCACAAATTCTCTCTATGGTAATGCCAATGTTTAATGTATGTCTGTCCTTCATTTATATTGGAAGCAGACAACTTATTTTGTAACAATCAAAAGTCTACAGCCAGAGGGGACTTTGACCCAAGACAAACTGCATGCTTATAATTGGTTTAAATGAGATTTTGTGCTTAGCATTACTAGTGATATGATTTAAGTTTTTTGGAATCTTGTGATGTAATGAATGCATATTGTTTATGGAAAGACAAGTCTTTTTGGGATTCAGAGGGTAGAGTTGGCAGTTTGATTTTTGGCCCATCCTAAAATGAGAAAGATTATGTTTTTAGATGAATCTATTACTGTGAGTATAATATTCTTTGATTTCATTAAATTCATTTGAGGGTCCTTTGATTAGATTACTTGTAAGATCATTTTAAATTAAGCCTCAGGTTGAGTCTCTGCCCTCATTCTGAGTCTGATATAAACAGATATATATAGAGAGAGACAGACACACAGACACAAGGAAAGGAAGCTCTGCCACATTTGATCCAACCATGTGAGAGAGGACTAGAGGACTACTTAAGCATAAAACCCCCAAGAGGCTGGGTCCAGGGAGCAACTCAAGAGGATATAAAGCCCTGCTTATGCCTGATTTTTCACAGCTGAACTCTGGGATCTGAACTCTGAGAGATTTTGAGCCAGGAGGGGAAGGCTGATGTCTTGCAGAGAGATTGTTGGCCATCTTGCTTCCCCATGTGGCAGCTGACTTTGGTGAGTAAGCACCTCTTATCATGCCTTGATTTGCACTTTTCATGGCCTTAGAACTGTAAGCTTTTTCCTCAAATACATCCACTTTATAAAAGCCAACTCTTTCTCCTACTTTGTATCAGCAGTGTTTTGGTAAACTAAAATAACATCCATGAATTGTCATTTGTGAAATAATCCTGCACCTTCATTAGAAAATGAGTAATGTGTGAGTTCCATTCACTACAATATTGGATATCTAGCTCTAGCTCTGAGGTACTGCATGATTACAGATTATTCATATACACACATATACACATGCACACATATATACATATACATGTGCATACATAAATGAATATCCCTATTTTCTCTGTGTGTTAGTTAAAAAAATAATGTTATTTGAAATTACTTGGCCTTTGTTTTTGAGGTGCCAGGGCTGGAGATTGGAACGGGGACATTGTATGTGGGAAGTCAGCACTCAACTACTGAGCTACACTGCACTCCTGATTTTGGTTTTCGTTACTGTTGTTGTTTGTTTGTTTTTAGGAGGTACTGGAGATTAAACCCAGGACCTCATACATGGGAAGCAGGCACTCAACCTCTTGAGCTACATCTTCATGCCCTTTTGTTTTAAAAGTTTCTAGAGTCTCTGTAGATTAGTTTATAAGAAAAAAATTGCAGAAAAAAGAAACGAGGCTGTATTTTTTTCCTAGACAAAATGGTTCACCATGAAGTATCCTGAGCTGATTTTAAAGCCTTATTAATTTGAGCAAGACCTTCCTCCAGGTGCATGCTGTGAAATTTTCCTGGGGTGTTTTGGTAGTAGCCCAACCTCAGAAGTGATCTGCTCTCAGCAATTCCTAAGGAAATCCCATTCCATTGGCTCTGAAGACAAATTTCAAAAGAAAGAAAATCAGATCTAAGTCTATCTTCCTCTTGATTTTTCCTCAGCTAATAATGTCTACTGTGCATGGAAGATATCTTGTAATGCAAGGTTAGAGATTGTAAAGGATAAAATTGAATGTCTTAGAAAAGGAGAATGGAAATGACTGGGATTGTTTCATAGTCTATGAAAAGGCAATAGTCCTGAACATATGAAAGAACCGACACTTAATAGATGTCTGAGAAATATATGAAGGCTAGATGTTAGGGGAAGTTGTATTGACTTGTAAGATCTTGTATTAGTCAGCCAAAGGGATGCTGATGCAAAGTACTGGAAATCTGTTGGCTTTTATAAAGGGTATTTATTTGGGGTAGAAGCTTGCATTTACAAGGCCCTAAAGAGTCCAATTCAAGGTTACTTCTTCACCAAACTCTGTTGCCATGTGTTGAAGCAAGATGATTGCCAATCTCTGTGAGGGTTCAGCCTTCCTATTCCTCTTCAGGCTCTGTGGGCCCATCTTCTTCTGATCTCACTGGTAGACTGAAGGGCTCATTTCCTTGTAGGTTCTCTCAGGTGCTGAGGGTTCTGGTCTCTTCAGTTGCAAACTATCAGGCAAATGGCTCAGCTCTCCCTGGGGGAATTTTAGCTGTTTGAGCTTTCTCTTTATGTCAGATGGCATGAGTGAAATGTCCAATTTCTATCCTCTTCCATGTCACTGGAGTTTTGTGTCTTCTGTGTGTCTTCTTGAATGAGTGTCCATTTATATAGCCCACCAAAGTGGCAGGAATTTAACCTTGATCAAGCCCTACTGATGTGTTTGAATGAAAGACCTAATCTAAATTTGATCAAGTAAACATTAAACATTTGAATTTAATGAAATCAAAGAATATCATGCACAGAGGAACAGACCAGTTTGCAAACATAATCTATATCTCTTTCTGTAATTCATGAATAATGTCAAATTGCCACACTCTACCCTCTGAATTCCAAAAAGACATTACAATATTAAAAAATAAAACATTAAATCCTTTCAGTTAGCAATGCTCACTAAAAAAATCACATCACAATTAGTTTATAGAAATACAGTTGTCTTATGGCAAAGTCCACTCTGGCTGTAGACCTGTGAAACCAACAAAATGATTTATCTGTCTCCAGGATACAAATGAGCATACATAGGCTAAATATTTGCCTCCAAGCACATTGATAAATATATGTCCCAGAGACTTAAGTCTTTGGTTTGTTGATGTGCCAGTTGAGCTCTGAATCTCAGCAGAGTTCCATTGCTCATTAAAAGATGATTTCTATTGATTTTCAAATGAATGAACAGAAAATTTCATATTTTGCCTGGTTAAGTATTAATAATAAGAATTCTGCATAGCAAAACATGTAGAAGATGAATTTCTCTTCAGAAAAAAATGTAACATTTAAAATATTTAAAGGAAAACATCCATTAAAGGGATGCATTCTATACTGACAAAACTAATAAATACACAAAGTACTTTTCATTGAAGAATACATTTTCATGTGTCAAATATGACATTTTAGAGTGTTTGAAAGTGATGCAAAATGCCATTATACAATAATGATATGAGGTGGTACATAAAACAAATAAGAAAATAATGATAATGTCTGATATTTGAGGTGACTGTAAAATATTCTGAAACATTAGCTTGAAAGCAGAGAGGGACAAATTTTGAAAGATATCTTCTTATCCAAAGTTATTTGTGCACTTATTGCATAGTATAAACCATGGCAATATATTTAGAAGCAGAGAACAATATGAATTGACTTCAGAAATACAAAATAAAAGGATATAAACATGATTATATTAATTTAAATATATACCTCATGATCATATATAATATATGTAAGTTTACAACTAATTTTATCTTCTTACACATCTTTGTAGTTTTCCATAAATATAGAAACAATCTAAAAAATTACTCAAGGGTTTCAGATTACTGCATATTTATTACTTATTCATCTTTTTAATTTGCTATATACATTTTTTAAGTACTTAATGCCTTCATTTAGAACAATACAATTTAATTTTGCGCTTAGGTCAAGCCCCAATCACTATAAATTTATAAAGAATCCTTTTCCATATGTGTCTAACTATTTATTATATATGCTTTTATCTATATATCACCCATGTATCCTTCTATTTTTATCTATGTAACCATGCATCTATGTATGTGTATATGTATGTATGCATCTATCTATCTATCTATCCATCTGTTTCTAGCTATTGCATCTAGGAGTGTGTGTTTGTTTCAACGTGTGTGGGGGGGTACTGGAGGATTTTATTAATGGAATTATTTAATTCTACCTAAGTTCTTTCAAATAATATAACAGTGAGTGAGTGTAATAATTAACAATACAGTTGAAAATATCCTGTGGAATTATAAATGTAAATGTGGGTGAGATAGCATAATTTTTGTCAGAAAATATTAACTAAAGTGAATTTAAACATGGAAGTTGAATAAATGGAAAAATCCATTAGAAGTCAACTCAGCATACCTACTTCTGGGCATCATGTATCTTCTTCCTTACCCACAAGACAATTCTGCCATTTTAATGGTTCTATAATTAACACTTGTCCAGCCATCATTTCTTCTAAAACTCCAAATCACAAGAAGCCCCTAATCACAGCACGGCCCTTTCTTACAAAAGAAAAGACTACCTAGGGTCAATATGTTAGCAATATATGCAAAAATGCAAGCACATCTAAACATCAGCACATAACAATAAAAAAAGCAATTTTCATAGAAATGAAGAGGCTATGATAAATACCCAATTCCATATGCTCAGAACACTGTATGAAGAAATATATATATAGTTTGTTAGTTGGTTAGTTAGATATATATAGAATAGGGTGCAAAGATAAATTAATAATGAGAAAACCATACATTTATGAGATTTACAAATATAATGGTTGGAAATTATCAAATTTATGAGAGGTCATTACTGTGGAGAAAATTTTCGGAACTAAAGAAAAACATAGTTAATTCTTAATAATACACATAAATAGAAATGTGTCAAAGAGTCTGAAATGAGTTCCAAAATCTGGTAATAATTATAAAGCAAAGAAATGGCAGGAAGAATATTATAAATGAACAATTAGAAAAACATGTCCTTTCCTTTGTAATGAGATAGAGAAAGTTTGAAAAATGAATAAAGTAAGCAGCCTAAACACATAATCATAAAAACATAAGCACAAGGTAAAGACGTGTTAAAGAGTAGATTTTAACCAGGAATATAAGAAACAGATTTGAGAAACTAAAATTCATAAATGTCAAGAATTCTACTTAATGCCTACTTTCTCTGTCTTGGGATGCTAAATGAGATAAGTAACTGTGAAAAAATCAATTTTAAAGGACCCTGGAATTGATGAATTAGCATTAGATAATTTCAGAAGTTATATAACAGTCTAAATTAGAAAGGAGACTCATAGACTGACTGTTGGAGAAAAGAAGAATTCACTGGAACACAAAAATCGATGATTGCAGACAGGAAGTTTATTGAGAAGCCCTCCCAGTGGAGGGATTCTGAAGATTAGACTTCAGCTCACCCCTGGAAGGTGGTGGATATGACTTTATGCAGTATATCAATAGGCAGAGAAACCGAGTAGTCTGGGGCCAAATGGCTAGGGGGTAGTGGGCTAGGAGTAGGGTATTTTTGGAATGCAGGAGGGGTTGGAGGTGCCTGGTCCTGGAAGGGGTGATGGCCCTTATCTGCTCCATTGCTATATGGCTCCTTTGCTCATTCTTGGGGGGAGATGGGCTGCCCCCAAGCCTGTAGGTTATGACTTGCTCAATCGATCATGTAGGTTATGGCTGGAGGCTGCCTCTTTTCAATTTATATCATGGGGGAATTGAGTCACAGTCTTATGACCTGTTAAACATTGCAAACCTTGTAAGCGGGAACCTCTAACATTCCTAACTCTTTGATTATATCTATATATGATGAAGATCCTGAGTAATGGGAGTACTGGGCAGAATGGGAGGGTGAGGAGATTTGGGATGTCAACTCAATCAGGGCCAATTCTTGTTGTCAGGGTGGGGAGAGGGGTTCCCTTCCATCCTGCCCATTGGGTTTTGGCTTTTGGTTCTGCAGAGGCTGGTATTGTTCTCACAGCCAAACGATGATATTCATATATTCCTGAATTGTTGACTGTACACTTCAGTACAGGAATCAGATAAGAAGCTGTAAGAGACAAAGACCAAAAAAGAGAAGCAGCAATACTATCAGTAATGGTGTTATAGTAGGTAAAATGATTGATTTTAGCTGTGAGGAGAAGTAAGAAATAAATGAGGATAACCATGATTGTTTTCCATAACTGTTGTCTCAGGCTCTCTGAATGATTTCTATTTTGAGATTTTCTTCTACCCACCCCATTCTGCTAATATAGAAACAAAAAGTTTCATTTATGATTGCACAAGTGCCTCCTGCAACAGCGGTGAGGACATCTAATGATCTTCTTTTTTGTATGACAACCAATGCCAGTTAATTTCCAATTTTTGATTGTTAATGGCCTATATGGTTGCATTCCAGGATAGTTGTAAGGTGAGGGAGATATTTAGAATTGTTCGTTCTAACATTGGAACACCTGCAAACCAGAACAGACTGCGAAAGATGGTATGTCATATGCCAGGCCATTCTAGGATTGGATTATCATGGTTGTGATATCCAAATTCTGAGTCCCCTAAGAAATGCCTCTTTTCCCATTCAGTCAGTTGCTGAGACTGAAGTGAGGTTTCAAGAAAAGAACTGAGATTAGGTATTTGTCCAGAAAAGGCCATATCTTGTGGTTATAGGATGGTGGCATTAGGAATAATAGATACTATAGTGCAAGTTCTTTTCCATATGGTAGGATGTGTTAGGTATGCAGTATTATCACACAGAATATAGAAACCTGTGCCTGCAAGCATTAATGCCATTGAGGGGCCTGAGGGAATAAAATAAGAATGCAGGTATTTGGGAATGTTGAATATTTGGGTCCTGCCATATACTACATTAAAACATAAAGGAGAGTAAGAGGCTTGGAGGAGTCATATTTTAGTTTAGTCTGACAGAGGTGATTTAGGAAAAGAAAAGAGAAGAAATTTTTTGGGTTTTCTCTAGGTTTTATCCTGGTTAAATTGTATAATTGTCCCAATTGTGTTCCTATTCTGAATAACTCAGTTTGTCTATAAGAGCTATTGAA
>JAQZBX010073061.1:0-14973 GCA_029593785.1 Cabassous unicinctus | reverse complement strand
TGCAAAGTTTTATAATTATATTTATGCATTTGTATTTTGCATCACATTAATAAAAAGTAGAGTTATTACACAATATTATTATAATATTTATATTTAATAATGTTAGTTTTATCACAGATCTTTATTCATACTTGTGAGTTATTGTCTAATGTGCTTCCAGTTCAAACTGAAAGGCTCATTTCAGTATTTTTTTTTAGGGAAATACTAATGGTAATGAACTACTTCAATTTTATTCATTTAAGAATATTTAATTTCCCCCCTCATTTATAAAAAACACTTGCAAAAATACAATGGAGAATGGTCTGATGTTTTGTTTTCTCTTTCATCACATTAAATATGTGTCCCACTTCATTTTACCATTTTATGTATTATGAGAAATCTGTGCTTAATCTTAATGAAGGGTTCTTGTACATGATGAGACATTTCTTACACTGATTTGAATATTCTATTTGTTTTTCTTTTTTCTTTTCAATGTAATGTATGGATCTCTTGAATTTGTCCTCTTTGGAGTTTGTTCACCTTCTTAGATGTGCATATATGTGTCTGCCTTAGAATTTAGGGAGTTTTAGCCATTATTTTTTCAAATATACTTTCCATACTATTCACTCACTTCTTCTGAGCTAGTCTGTTTATTTAATGACTTTTCCACACTAACTTTGGAAAACTGTCTTCTATGTGGTGTATGATTACTGATGTCTCTGTTCCGCTCTCTTGTATTCAATAAATGTTTTGGCAGAAAATTTCTTGTACACCTGTAGAGAACAAAACAACAAACAAACAAAAAGAGCAATTCAAAACAAACAAGCAAAAACTCTTCTCCAGTCTTGCACAATGACTCTTTGCTGGGGTTATACCCTTCAACCCTTATTCAGGCTTGGACTGACCTGAGAGAGCACCCCAGAATAAAACTTAAGAGACTTCCCAGGTATTTTCAGAGCATATATCTTGCCTAAATTTGCTTCCTAGCTTTCTAAATACTCTGGTATATATGGATGTTTCAGAATGTTTTAATTTCCCAAGGAAACTCTCCCAAGTTTTCATTCCAGGAACCCAGTCCTTTATTGTAGGCCTCAACTGTAATTGTTTTCTCTGGATAGCAGCAGTTTGATCATTTCCCTATAGCAATTTTGATCAATTACTGCCACTTTACCAACGTGAGTCTTTTTTGTGATAAGTGAAACATAGACAATGAATACCTGAATATGGTCACATGCTATCCATACCAAGGATGTAGGGTCCCAAGCTGGAAATGTGGACCTTCCATTCTTCAAATCTGCCACAGAGCATGGAGGGTATAGGCAAGGCTTAGCAAAAGAGTTATAGAGTTTTTCTATCATTTCTAACATCCCCTTTGTTGTTGTAAACTTATTTTTGTTAGAGAAATTGTGGGTTTACAAAACAATCATGCATAACATACAGAATTCCCATACATCATCCCACCTCCAAGACCTTGCATTGTTGTGACACATTTGTTACAAATGGTAAAAGAACATCAAAATATTAATCCTAGTTATAGTCCACAGCTTAAATTTGGTGATTTTTCCCATAAACTACCCCACCCCATTATTAATACCATGAATTATTATAGTATATTCTTATAGGTCATTAGAAAACATTCTCATATTTGTAATGTTAACCACAGTCAATAATCCACAAGGGTTTCACTTTGTTATACAGTCCCATGCCCTGTATAATCCACATAAAGTGTACAGTTTCTACCAGTTTCATCACAGAATTGTTCTGTCTTCACCTCAGTAAATTTTAGGGCATTTTCATTACTCCAAAATGAAAAATACCATAGTGTCTTATACCCCCCAATTGCTGGCCCTTAGAATTGATATAGTAACTTCTTTGCCATTGCTGCAAAAATATTACAACATTACTAACTACAGTCCATAAGTTATATAGCTTGTATTTTTCCCATGGGTCACCATATTCTTAACAGTATGTAATAGAATAACATTCATGAATTTATGCTATAAACCACAATCTTCACACATGACAAAAATTACCATATTATATGTTGTCTAGATTTTCCTCTAGCTTCCTTTAAATTGACATTTATGTCCCTAGAGTACCTCTTTCATCCACAATCACATGTATAAATCAATTTTAGTTATACTCAATATAATGTGTTACCATCAACTCTACCCTTTTCCAAACCATCAAATTTATTAAACATTGTACATATACTCAGCATCAGCTCCCCCTTCCCCACCCATGTTCAGTTTCTTACTAACATATACTCTAGTTTAACTCCATGAATTTACTCATCCTATTTAATTCATATTAGTGAGATCATACAATATTTGTCCTTTGTGTCTGGCTTATTTCAACAAACATATTTTCTTCCCGATTTGTCTATGTTGTCATCCCAACTTCAGCTACTCTTAAATCTAAATATCTTTATATCAAATGTATATATCACATTTTGTTTATCCATTCAATGGTTGGTGGACATTTGGGATGTTTCCATTTTTTAGTGATCATGAATAATGCTGCAATGTACATCAGGGTGTAAAAGTCTGTTCATGTCATTGTTTTCAGTTTTTGAGAAAATATTCCTAGTAGCAGGAATGTCTGATCATATGGAAATTCTACATTTAGCTTCCTGAGAGATCCGCCAACTGCTCTTGCACAGAGGCAGCATAATTTTATATTCCCACCAGCAGTGGGGTGTTCCTATTTCTACACATCCTTTCAAGTACTTGTAGTAAACTTGTACTGTGCACTGCTGTTGTTTTTTTTTTTTTTTTAATGGCCATTCTGTAATGTATGAAATGATATCTCATTGTAGTTTTGATCTGCTTTTCCCTAATAGATAGTGATGTTAATCATCTTTTCAGGTGCTTTTTGTTCATTTGTATTTCCTCTTTGGAAAAATGTCTATAGAAACTAAATATTTTTCACATATGTGGTTTCCAAATAGTTTCTCCCATTGAGTAGGCTGGCTTTTCACCCTCTTTTCAAAGTCACTTGAAGTACAAAATGTTTAATTTTGAGGATGTCACATTATCTATGCTTTCTTTCATTAATCATGCTTTGGATAAATGTTTACAAAACCATCACCTACCACAGGATCTTGAAGATGTTTCCTTATATTATATTCTAGAAGATTTAGGGATCCAGCTTTATATTTAGGCCCAATGTGCATTTTAAATTAATACTTGTATATGTTTTGGGGAATGGGTCTTTATTCTTTCTTTTAGATATGGATATATAGCTCTCCCAGCACCATTTTTTTGAAAAAAACTGTTCTGACCCAGCAGGGTGGGTTTGGAAGCCTTCTCAAACATCACTTTACCATAGATATGAGGGTCTATTTCTGAACTCTCAATTCAATTCCATTAGTTAATATGCCTATTTTTATATTAGTGCCATGCTGTTTTCACCATTGCAGATAAGTAATATAATTTAAAGCCAAAAGTGAGAGCCCTCCAAAATTGTTTTCTTTTTCAAAGTTATATTTAGGTGTTCAGGCCCCTTAATCAAATAAATTTGATAATTGGCCTCTCTGTTTCTGAAAAAAAATCCTGTGTAATTTTTATTGGACCTGTGTTGAATCTGTAAATCAATTTGGGTAAAATTGACACTGATATTTCCTTTTCCAATCCATGAACATAGAGTGTTCTTCCACTTATTTGGGTCTTCTTTGTTTCTTTTAGGAACATTTTTTAATACTCTGAATACAAGACCTTTATGTCCTTGGTTAAGTTTCTTCCTAAATATTTGATTTTTATGTCACTAATGTAAATGAAATTTTTTCATTGACTTCCTTATCAGGTTGCTCATTAGTAATGTACACAAATGCTACTGATTTCTCTGTCACTATTCTGAACATGTCTATTAGTTCTACAATTTTTGTTGTGGATTTTCCAGGTGTAGAGTCATATCATCAGTGAACAGCCAAAGTTTTACTTCTTCCTTTCTTTTTGGGTGCCTTTCATTTCTTTTTCTTCCCTAATTGCTATAGCTAAAATATTTAGGACAATATTGAATAACAGTGGTGATGGTGGGCATTCATGTCTTTTCACAATCTTAGTGAGAAAGCTATCAATCTTTATTGAGTGCAGTGATAGCTCTGAATTTTTCATGCATACATTTTATCAAGTTGAGAATTTTTCCTTTGAGTCCTATCTTTTAGAGTACATTTATCAAGAAAGGCTGCTGTATTTTGTCAAATACCATTTCTTCCTTAATTGACATAATCATGTGATTGTTCTTCTTCAATTTATTGATGTGTTATAATACACTGATTAATTTTCTTGGGGTAAAACACCCTTGCATACCTGTGGTAAAACCCAGTGCATACTGGTGTATATTTTTTAATTATTTATTTTATTTTATTGAAGTATATCATTCATACATGAACATACATAAACAATAAGTGTATAGTAAAAGTTGTGTACTCACAAAACAAATGTGCATAACATCATACAGGGGTCCCATATATCATCCCACCCAAAACACTTTGCATTGCTGTGAAATATTTGTTACAAACTATGCAAAAGTATTGTCAAAATATTACTACCAACTATAGTCTATCTCTGACAAGGCTAAGACTACTGATGCTTAATGTATATAGAAGTTTTAATTAACTTGACTGTAAAAGTATGGAAATGGATAGATATGACAGTAACACATTATGTGAGCAGCAGCTGGTTTACAAATGGGATTGTGGCTGAAAAAGGTAATCTAGGGATGTAAATCTCAATTGAAAGAAAGCTAGAGAATAATCTAGGGACTGAACAACACAATGAACCCAGATTTTTGAGAATTTTGGTTGATGGTAATGATGGAAGAGTGTCCTTCTGTGAGCTCAAGTAGATGTACATCAATATTGCTGGGTGGTTGGAATGTGGAGAAGCATGGGAAAAATACAACTGATGTAACCTATGGACTGTGTATAATTCTTTTAATATGCTTTTGGATTCAATTAGCAATTATTTTGTTGAGAAATTGTGCATCAATACTTATTAGAGAAATTGGCCTGTAATTTTCATTTTTTGTAGAATCTTTATCTGACTTTGGTATTAGGGTGATATTGCATTCATAGAATGAGTTTTTAAGTGTTCCTTCTGTACATATTTTTGGAAAAGTTTGAGCAAGATTGTTATGACATCTTCTTTGAATGATTGGTAGATTTTCCCTGTAAAGCCATCTCTTCCTGTGCTTTTCCTTTTTAGGAGGTTTTTGATAACTGTTTCAATCTCTTCATTTGTTGTTGGTTTGTTGACATTTTCTACTTCCAATACCAGTGTAGGTTGTCCATGGGTCTGGGAATTTGCCATTCTATGCTGTCTAGGTGGATACAGTTGATCATAATATCCTTTTTTGATTTCTTTTGTTTCTGCAGTGTCAGTAGTAGCTCCCCTTTTCTTTCTGATTTTCTTTATTTTCATCTTCTCTCATTCTTTCTTTGCTAGCCTACCTAAGTGTTTGATGGTTTTGTGGATCTTCTCAAGGAACCAACTTTCTTTATAAAAAATTCTCTTATTGTTTTTTCCCTCAATTTCATTTATTTCTCCTTTGTTATTTCTTTTTCTTTTCTTGCTTTATGATTAAATTTCTGTTCTTTTTCATGTTTGTCTAAGTATGCAGCTAAGTCTTTGATTTTCATTTTTCCTGTAAGCATTGAAGACTATAAATTTCCCTCTCAGCAGTGTCTTCACTGTATCCCATAGGTTTTGATATGTTTCATTCTCATTTTCATTCATCTCAAGATATTTACTGATTTCTCTTGCAATTTCTTCTTTGACCAACTGGTTGCTTAAGAGTATATTGTTTAATCTCCATATATTGTTAATTTTCCCTTATCTGCCTGTTATTGATTTACAATTTCATTCCATGGTGATCAGAGAATGTGCTTTGTAGGATTTCAATCATTTTTAATATATTGAGTTCTGTCTCATCACTCAAACTATGGTTTATCCTGGAGAAAGATTTGTAAGCACTTAAGAAGAATGTACAGCCTACTGTTTCAGAGTTCACTGTTCAATAAATGTCTAATAGGTCTAGGTTATTCATCATAATATTCAAGTTATCTTTTCTTGTTTATCCTCTTTCTGCATGTTCTATCCAAAGATGAGAGTGGTGTATTGAAGTCTCCAAAAATTAATGTAGATACTTCTTATTCTCCCTTCAGTTTTCCCAGTGTGAGCTTCATGTATTTTGGTGCCCCCAGGTAAGTTGCATAAATATTTATTATTGCTATTTATTCTTGTGAGAATCCCCCTTTTATTAATATACAATGACCTTCATCTCTTCCATACTTTTGCATTTTAAATCTATTGGTCTGAGAGAGTATCATCGTGCCTGATCTTCTTTGTTTACTATTTGATTGAATATCCTTTTCCAAGTCTTTACTTTCAGTCTGATTGTGTCCTTGAATCTAAAGTGAGTCTGTTGTAGACAGCATAAACATGGCTCATATTATTTTTATCTATTCTAACAGGATATGTCTTTTCATTGGGAAGTTCATTCCATTAGCGTTCAACATCATTACTGTAAAGACATTATTTATTTCAACCATTTTACCCTTTTGATTTCCATTGTCATATCTTACTACTGTCTGTATTTTTATCCTTTTAGTTACCATTACATATAATCTTCATTTCTACTCTCTTCTCCAGATCCCTCCCCCTTTTCTTTTCCATTCAGGCTACAGAACTCCCTATAGTATCACTTGTAAATCTGATCTCTTGTTTAAAAACTCTCTCAGTTTTCACTTGTCTTTGAAGACTTTAAACTCACCCTCATTTTTGAATGACTTTTGTCAGGCCATTTTTCTCTATCAATACCTTTAATATATCATACAAATTCTTTCTCTCTTCCATGCTTTCTAATGAGAGATTAGCACTTAGTATTATTGAGTTTCCCTTGTGTGATGCACTTATTTTCTCTTGCTGCTTTGAGAATCCTCTCTTTCTTGTTGGCATTTGATATTCTATATAGTAGTTGTCTCTCAGTGTAGGAGTATTCAGATTTAATTTGTTTGGAATGCGTTGTCTTTCTTGGATATTGGTATTTATGTCTTTCATAAAGGTATGGAAATTTTCAGTCACTATTTCCTTAAGTATTCTTTCTGCCTCTTTTCCATATGCATCTCCTTCTGGGACATGTATAACAAATATGTTTGTACATTTTGCACTGTCATTCAAGTCACTGAGTCACTGTTCAATTTTCTCTATTCTTTTCTCTTTCTGATCTTCTGTCTTCCAAATCAGATTCTCTGTCTTCTAATTCACTTATTCTGAACTCAGCCAATTCAAATCTGCTGTTATATGCCTCTGATGTATTTTTCATCTCATTCACTCTGTCTTTCATCCTATAATCTTTCTTACATTTTATTTCAGGCTTTCAAATTGTTCTTTAGGTGCACCAAATGTCTTTTTATATCCTCTATCTCTTTAGTTATATCTTCCTTCAAATTCTTGAATTTAGGAGATTTGTGTGAACATTGTTGATCAGTTTTCTTACACCCTATGGCTCAACAGATTCTTGGTTTGTTCCTTTGCTTGAACCATCTATTCCTGTTTCTTAGTATGGCTTGTAATTTTGCTGTTGTCTATGCATCTGATTATGATGGTTATTAAACTCTGTTGATAAATTTCTCTCTCTTGCCTGGTGGTTTGGTTTCATGGCTCTTCATTGATATTTGCGCAACTTTTTCTAAAACATTAAGATTGCACTGTTTAAGTTATCAAAACAGGGCCAGTGACCCACTAATGGGCTCTGGGGTTAAATACAAGAGAAACATATCTTGTCTCCATTCACCTCTGCAGCCTGCCAGCAGATGATAATCTTCACCAAAACTCTACATGGAGATAATTCTTTCAACTTCCACTGGCTAGATCTTATTTGCCTTCAATTCAAAGCCAGGTCTTGTTTAAACTCACTGAAGAGATACCACACTCTGTCCTCTGAAGCAACTTCCCTTTTTCCAGGTTGGAAGATGTCTATTCCTGTCTCAGTTGGCCACCATCAACCACAGGGTTTTCTGATACAGTTTGCCTTGAAGGTGGCCTATGGGCACTCTTCTCACCTGTGGGGGCAATTAACTCAAATTTCCTTTTGGCCTCTTTGTTTCTCTGTCTCCAATTACTCTTGGACTATGTGTATGGCACTCTCTTTGTCTGAAGATATCCAAAGCAACTCCATTGGACAGCTTCTGACTTTCCTTCTCTGTTCATAAGAGTGCTACACACACCCTGACCTATGTCAATGCCATCTTCCTATAACTCCTGCTGTAAACTTTAGAGTGATATTCAGAAGTCTTTGGAACTTGAAACTGGTACTTTATATATAGAGAAAGAAGGATGATGATGGGAGCTGCTTATTTCATCATCTTTCTTATGTCTCTCACTATCTTTTTTGGCATCTGAATTTCTATATTGAGTTATTCATTCTTTTCAACTAAGTCCTTATGTATTGTTAAGGAAAATTCTTATGGTTTGAGAATTCTTCCAATGATATGTTATATATGAATGAAGAATTAATTAAAGAGCAAATATATAAGGCTTAAAATGAATTATTCTTCAAGATTAAGCTTGGCAATAATGGATATTTAAAGAGACATCATAAAAAGACTTAGATTTTGATTTGTGACTTAAGACCTAATTTTACTGAACCACGGGGTCCTCTTATAGCCTAGCCCAGACAGAACATATGAGTAAAACTTCATACACAGAAGACTTTTCATATTTAAAACTCTAAATCATCTTTATATTACCACTCCTCAGTATGAGATAATATCCAGGGTTCACCAAAAATCTGAGTAATTCCTGTATGAAAAATAATGACCAGTTCAAAAATATGGCAACATTTAATTTGTCTCAAAAATATAACCCAAACCAAATAAAAATGCTAAGAATATGTGTGCAGGTGAAAAGTTTGAACATGTATGGAGGGGTTTGGTACCAAAGAAAGAAACACAAAATATGCACATCAACTAGAATTATGGAGATATGCACACAATTTAATCAGCTGCTGATGTTGGAAGTGTATAATACTAGAGAACAAAAAAAATGAAAGACAGAGAATATAGGCAAGATAATACTGTTTCTGAGAACAAATACAATATTTTTTCTCATTTCATGTATACCTTGCTTACAATTTAAATGAGCATTGAAAATCATATTGAATGAAATCATAAAGAGAAAGTTTCTTGATTAATGACAATGATTTGTATGCATAACATTAATCACATAAAGAGAGATGTGACTCCTGCTGGGAGCTGTGGGCATCCAGTGATGCAATTGTAGCACATCTTTTCACCTAAGGTGGGAAGGTCAGTCATCATGGTGTGCATCTACTGTCTCTGCCTTCTTTTGGCATCCTTGACTCCCTGACACAGATTCCAGGATGGGAAGGATGGCCTGGGAGCTCATCCACTGATGCATCCCATGATGTGTGCCAACCTTACTGACATAGTGGCCCCAAGAGCATCATCATCCCAGAGCTGCGGGGTGGTGGTGATACATGGGTCCTCTCTGGTCCAGTTGCTATGGAAACTGCCACTCTCTCCAGTTAATAATGGACACCTGCAACCCCACCCAGCTCTCTGCATCCTGTGTGCATCTCTTGGGGCTCCTTCCAGCAGAACAACTTGCAGAAGTGTTGGTCATGATACTCTTCAATAAGATATAAGGTGACCTGCCCTGTTACATGACCAGGAAGGAGATAAAGTCATTCATCAGGCTCCCCAACATCATTTCCTGTGCCAAGCAGGACAACATCACAACAGAAATCAGTGCCCCCCAAAAGCACAGGCTTGACTGGGGTTCTGTGCTGGCTTCAGTACATCCACAAAATCAATAGTTGATGACTAGGAAAATAATGTGGTTGATCCACTCTGTGGAGAAGGGAAGAGGATAGCATTGCTTGCCCTCCAGTTATCTGTCCTTGTAGGGGCAGAATGATGGAGCACCAGTCCTAGAAGACAGGGTTCTGTGCTGTGATGGAGTGTCAGATAAACTGAGGCACATGAAGCACAGACTCAAGACATCTGGCCTCTGCATGGCAGCACCTGAAAAGAAATTCTCCATAATACTATCCCCAGGACTAGAAGAGGGGGTCATGCAAAGAGGGTAAGCCTGGCTAGGGACACCAATTGGGGATACTGGAATTTGCCCACCATCTGCTGGGAAACACATTCCAAGTTGTTTCTGCCACACTGACCATGAGTTCCCCACCAAAGACAGAAGCAGACAATGGGAGTCTCACAGTAAGACAGAAACATTCACCAGCACTTCTGTGGGCTCATTCACTTAGTGAAAGTTTCCTGAGCTCCCTCAGATACCAGCCCCTTTCCTGGGTCAGGTCATTGTGGATCAATTAGGGAAGAACAGGGAAGTGTGGGCAAGAATGTCTCAGGATGCTCAAGAAGTGTCTGCCTTTGGGGGGCTCTCAAATGAACATTCCCAGAGTCTTTGCTGTGTCCTGTCCTTTTGAATGGGGACAGTTTGCACAAAAATGACTTTTATGTATCCTGGGGCTGCCATAACAATCTATCACAACCTTGGTGGCTTGAAACAATCTAAATTTCTCTCATAGGTTCAGAGCCCAGAAGTCCTAAGTCATGGTGTCAACAAGCTGGTTACTTCTGGAGGCTCGGAGGTAGGACCCATTCCATGCTTCTCCCCTGGCTTCTGGTGATGGTCAGCAGTTGGGGTTCCATGGCTTGTAGCTTGCAGAATATCAATCTCTGCCTCATTGTCACATAGCCATCTCTTGTGTGTCACTCTGTCCTCTCCTTATAAAGATATCAGTCATTGACTATAGTGCCCTCCCTGAACTCAAGATGATTTCATTCTAAGATCCTTAACTTAGTTGCCTCTGCAAAGACCATTTTTCCAAGTGAGTCCTTAGGCTCTGGGGGTTAGAACTTGTGCATGTCATTAAAAGGCCACCATTTGACCCTCTAGGAGGACAACACACCCTCTACTCTTGGATTTTGAATTTTCTAGAAATGGCTGGCTTTGTCTTCTCTGGTAGTTAAGGGTCCTTCAGCCATTCAAGAAGTTCATACATCTGCTTCTCCTCACAGAGCTTCCAGAAAGAATGGCTCAGGGTCTGGGCCTCCCAACAGTTCTGACTGGCCAGGTAGCCATGGGTGAGATTTGTTCAAATGGTGGTTCATAGATGATATTTGGGAAAAAATCTTTGTACACCCTACATTTTGACACGGGCTCAAATTTCTTCTCTTCCCATTTGAAGTGATGTACCTCACAGTACACCTCTTTGGGAAGGTTTTGTGTTGACTGTGCGAGTGGACTGGTGGTTTCACAGCTGGCTGATCTCTACTCAGATATGCTGTGACTGTGATTACATGCAATACCACTCACCCAATACACACCATTAAGCAGCTGTAAAGGTACTTGACCTCAGCCCCACCTGCAGGGAACTTTTAGGAGATTTCACAGGCGATTTGGGGTCCAAATTAATGGGCTTGCAGATATTCCTCAATTCCAGATGACTTTAGAAAAACCTGGTTGAAATAGTTAATTCTAGAAGATCTTACTGAAATCAAATTTCATCACAACCTTCAGCGGAGGGCTGTTCACAAAATATCCCCAATATATATATGAAGCAAAAACTGATGGAAGTGAAGGAAGAAATAGAGAGGTCTGCAACAATAATTGGGGACTTCAATACACCACTTTCAGTAACTGATAGAACATCTAAACACAAGTTCAGTAAGGAAACAGAAGACTTTAGCAACACTATTAACCAATTAGAACTAATGGACATATAGCTAGCACACCATACAACAACAGCAGAATACTCACTCAATGCCCACGTTAAAAAAGAAGAAAGATCACAAACCCCTAACCAATCTTCTCACCTAAAGAAAACTAGAACAAGAAAATCAAACTAAATCCAAAGTTATGGATGGAAGGAAATAGTAAAGACCAGAGCAGAGATAAAGGAAATAGAGAAGAAAAAGACAAAAGAATCAAGAAAACCAAAAGTTACTATTTTGAAAAGATCAGTAAAATCAACAAACTTTACCTAGACTACAAAGAAAAAGACAGAGGGGACATGAATAACTAATGCCAAGACTGAGGGTGGGGGCATGACAACTGACAACATGGAGCACACTTAAAGTCATCATGTTGAGTGACATAAACCAGACTCAAAAGGACAATGATTCTATGATATCTCTTATAAGACATAGAATAAACAAATTCAGAGACAGAAAGCAGAACAGTGGTGGCCAGGAGTGTGAAAAGGGAATGGGGAGTAATTGCCACATGAGTATGAGTTTTTGTTTGGGGATGAAAATGTTGTTGAAAGTTACACAGCATTTTCAATGTACATAATGTAAAAGTATTTTCCTCTTAAAATGGTTAAAATAACATTGTTATATATATTTTTATACAATTTAAAATAAAATACACTTGGACCGACAACTCTCCAAATTTGGTGAAAGACATAAACTTTCAGATTTGAGAAGCTTAGAGAAGCTGAAACAGGATAAACTCAAAGAAATTCATGTCTAAACACATCATTAATGAAACTGCTGAAAACTACTTTAAAAACAAAACAAAACACTTGAAAACAGCCAGAGAAAATAACACATTAGAAGTAGCAGGGTAAGGTAATCTTCTCAACAAATGGTTGTTGAATAATTGGAATCCATATGCAACAGATATAAATAATTAAGAAGAAAAACACAGACCTTATATTAACATCTTATACAAAAATTAACTCAAAAGAGAGCTAAAAGAAAACTTTTAAAATAAAAATTTAAAAGAAAACCTAACATAAAATCTTTGAAAGAGTTCTTAATCATAATCCCAAAAACATAATCTGTAAAGGTAAAAACTGATGAAATGGATTTTATCAAACTTAAAAATAATTTGCAGAGTACACTGAAAAGAATGACATGACAAGTCACAGACTGGAGAAAACTTTTGTAAATCATAAATCTGACAGAGTCCTCATATGTAGAGTATATAATACAGAAATTGAGTCACAATACAAATAACCTAATTTTTTAAATAGGTGACTTGAACAGATGTGTCACCAAAGAATCTATCAAGGATGTCAAATGAGTACACAAAAAGATTTTCAACATCGCTAGCTATTAGAGGTTTGTAATTTCAAGCCATAAGATTATTTGACACACTTGCTAGAATGGTCAAAATCTTAAAAAAAATTAAAGTGACAATGCCAAATTCTGGAGAAAATTCAGAACAACCAGGCCCTTTGAACACTGATGTTGGGAATGAAAAGTGGTACAGTCACTTCAGAAACAGATTGGCTGTTACCAACAAATTTAAATCACACACCATATGACCCAGGAATCCCACTCTTAAGTTGGTACTACAGAGGCATGAAAGCTTATGTTCCCACATGGTGGTATTAATGATAATTACCCAAAGCTGGAAATGACATGAATGGGCTTCAACAGCTGATTGGGAAAACAGCCAAACGATCGACTTCTGCTTAGCAGTGAAAAAAGAGAACAAGTATTCTTCCCAGCAAAACAGATCAATCCGAAAGGCTTTATGGTGAGTGTGAGAAACCAACCTCAAAAGGTTAGGTCTTTGTGAGTCCACTGAAAGAACATTCTGGCAAAGACAGAACAGATGGGTGATTTCCAGGAGTTAGGGTTGGGGGGAGGGTTTGCCTCCAAAGGAGCAGCATGAGGGAGAGTTTGTGTTAAATGAGCTTATTATATGAGATGCACTGTAATTTCATCTATTTTATTTTATTAAATCCTCAAAAATATATTATGAAATTCATATTTTTATCTTCACATCACAGGTTAAAAAAATAAAACTATGATTTAGAAAGTTTAAATTATACATATATTTAAAAAGGGATGAAACAAGAATTTGAATCCAAACTATTGTATTTAAGCATTTGATATGTAAAGCCTATTTCTTCCTTTGTCTCTCTCTCTCCCTTCTTCCTCTCTCTCTGTCTCTATCTCTCAATTCCTTATAATGTAGGAATCAAAACTAAGGGACCAAAAAAGATGTTGAAAGACCAGAGAATCAGTGAGCTACTTTAGCCTCACCTTCTCTGCAAACATTCCTCAGCATGGCCAAACTCTCCTTGGAGTCCAGGATTCCAATCTCTCCTCCAGCACAATCTATGGCTTGAATCGGAGTGATTTAAGATTTGGGGCCTTGTTTTAGTTTCCTAGCTGCCAAAAAATTACCATTTAATGGAATGCCTTGAACAACGGGTATTTATTGTCTCATAGTTTTGAGGCTAGGAAAGTGATGCTTTCTCCCAGAATACTAGGACATTCTGGCACTGGCTGCTGCTGATCCTGGTCCCTGGATTTTCTACCACATGGAAATGCGCATGGCAACCTCTCCTGCTTTCTCCTTTCTCTTACAGATTTAATTGACATTTCCTCTGTCTTTCTTTCTCAGTGCCTTTCCCTAAAAGGGCTTCAACCCATCCTGATTGAGTTTATACACTACTTAACTGTGATAAACTCATCTAAAGGTCCTATTTGCAAGGGTTCACACCCATAGGAATAGATAAAGTTTAAAAACATGTTTTTTTCTGGGGTACACAGCTCTAAGACATCATAGTCCTACTCTGCAAAATTGAGGGTAAAATAACATTATTCACTATTGCCAAAAGTTGGAATCAACCCAAATACCCATCAACAGGTGAATGGGTAAACAAACTATGATACATACTGTAACCATTGGACAATTTGATGTAATTATTAAATCCAAAAATATAATTGGATCATGCTTGTAAACTGATCTGTTAATCTGGGCATGATTAAGTTATGATTAGGGCATTGACTGGACCATGTCAGTAGGGCATTGAGCCCCACAGCTTGGTGGGTGGGGAATCGAATATAAAAGGCAAGGCAAAGAACAGAGTTGAAGAAGATTTTGAGAAGCAGTTTTGATGTTGGAGAAAAGGCCCCAGAAGAAGAGAAGTGAGCCATTCACCTGATAGTCTACAGCTGACCTTGTGGAGGAACCAGAAGAG
>JAQZBX010073060.1:0-14970 GCA_029593785.1 Cabassous unicinctus | reverse complement strand
AAGAGAGGAAGCCAAGAAGCCTGAACCCTGGGCAAATGTCGGCAGCTGTCTTGCTCCAACACGTAACAATGGACTTTGATGAGGGAAGAAACTTATGCTTTATGGCCTGGTAACTGTGGACTTCTACCCCAAATAAATACCCTTTATAAAGACCAACCCATTTTTGGTATTTCACATTAGCACCCCTTTGGCTGACTAACACACACTTATTGTTTATATATGTTCATGTATGGATGATATAATTCAATAAATTTTTTTAAATGAAAAAAAAATTAATTGAAGGGCCTATGATTAGATTACCTGTTAAGATTGCTTTTAGGGCTTTTTGATTTGACCATGTCAGGAAGGTATGACTCAGGTTGAGTCCCTGCTCTCTTGGTGGGTCTGATATAAATGGACTTATATGGACAGACAGACACATAGGAAGAGAGAGCTCTGTCATTTTTTGTACTGCCATGTGACAAAAAGGAGAAGGTTCAAACAGCTGAGGTCCCAGGGAGAGATGAGCCATTTATTTGCCTGATAGCTTACAGCTGAGATTGGGAAGTGATCAGAACAGCCGAGACTGATATAGGAGGCCAGGAAAGAAACAAGCCCTATGCCAGAAGAGAGAGGACTACAGGATCACTTAAGCACAGAGCTTCAAGAGGCTGCGCCTACAGAGGTCAAGAGGAAAGGGTAAGCCCAGAGGGGAAGGTAGAGACCAGCCAGAGAATGGCAGCCATTTTGCTTCAACACGGGGCAACTGATGTTAGTGAGAAAGTTTCTCTTATGGTGCCTTGAGTTAGACTTTTTTACAGCCTTGGAACTGTAAGCTTTTATCCCAAATAAACCCCCTTTAAAAAAGCCAACAGATTTCTGTAATTTTGCATTGACACCTCTTTGGCAGACTAATAGAGGTGGGTTGGGGGAAAAATATACCAAATGTAAGATATGGACTATATAGTTAGTAGTAATACTTTAATGATGCTCTTTCATAATTTGTTACAAATGTTTTCACAACAATGCAAAGTATTTGTGGTGGGGTGGTGTATAGGAGGTCTACATGATGTTATGCATGTTTTTGTTTTTTTTAAAGATTTATTTATTTATTTATTTATCCCCCCCTTGCTGCTTGTGTTTTACTGTGTCCATTCGCTGTGTGTTTCTTCCGTGTCTGCTTATCTCCCCCTTGCTGTGAGGTCCTCCTGCATCAGCCCACCGCGCCACGCGAGCTGGCCTGCTCTCACAAGGAGGCACCGGGAAGCGAACCCGGGGCCTCCCGCATGGTAAACGGGGCCTCTATCGATTGAGCCACACCCGCTTCCTGCTGTGAGGTCTTGCTGCATCAGCCCACCGCACCACGCGAGCTGGCCTGCCCCCACAAGGAGGCCACGGGAGGCGAACCTGGGGCCTCCCATATGGTAAACGGGAGCTCTGTCCATTGAGCCACACCCACTTCCCTGCATGTTTGTTTTGTAAGTCCACAACTTTTACTATACATTTATTGTTTATGTATGCTAATGTATGAATAACATACTTCAATAAATTGCTTTTAAAATGAAAAAAAAAAAAAAAAAAAGTTTGTGTCATAGTCCTGGATCTGATGGGCATTATAGTCTTTGACCAGAGCTCATAAGGAAGTTGTAGTGTGTGCATGTTTGGAAACTAAAGAAGAATTAAAAGACAGTAAAAGAAAAAAGAAGAGATGCCATACTCACTAACATAGCACAGTTTGCTCAGATACCTGTAGTGTAACTTCTTTATTACAGGGAACATGAAAATTCTCTCAGTCAGGAAGAGCTAATGAGTCTTAATACATTGACTTACTAGGACAATTCAAAAGTTTGGGAAGAGAAAGAGAACATTTCTTACATCATTTCTTGATCTTATCAGACCCAACACAACAACAATGCCAAATTACACAGACAGAGCTCTCATTTTGTCAGTATATATTTCCAAATTTTTAAAGCTTTCCCCAACAGCCAACTTTTGGGGATAACAAAAAGCAGATCATTTGAAAACACTCCTTGTAATGAAGTGGAAAAAGCCCTGCAAGAGTAGCCAGAGAAATTGGATTTTTTATCACTAACTTTGTGGCCTTCAGCAAATCACCTAATTTCTAGCTTGTATATATAAGAGCATCATCAGCATCACAGGGTTGCTATGGTATTAAAATGAGCTACTTTAGATGAATTCCCTTGAAATGTTTGAAATACTATATAAATGCATATAATGGTTAAATTCCATAGAATAGAATCAGTATTATAATAGGAAGTTTATTACAGAAAAGCCCAGATTCATAGTTTTGTGCCTCCATTTCTCTTTGATACAATTAGTTAACAGAATGGGTTTTATAAAGAAAAACAATTAGAAATAAGCAGAGGAGTTAGATCCTGGGACAGCTCAAATGCATGACTCATTGCTATTTAAGGAGTAATTTAAAGGCCGAGTGCTGGGCTCTAATCTCTGCAGAGTCGCATCTACCTGTCAAAGTGCACAGGCACCTCTGGGTTACCCTCACAAGCAATGACAACTCGTCTAGTGCTGGCCATGGCCCGATATCTGCAGTTGGGGGCTCTGGAACTTCCCGTCTCCTTGCAATCTGTGACCTTCACTACACCCTCATGGCAGTTCATCTTGCCATTCTTGCATGAGATATTGGTGGTGCTGCAGATACTACGAATGTTCCAGATGTCTTCATGGATGAAGGTGTTGAAGTGCTTGCACTGATGTGATGTCATCTTCCGTCTTTGCATCATCACGTTGCAGTAGCCATCATTCCCACCTGTCCCCTGAGGGTCCACATGCTGCCGCAGGAATCGTTGGTACATGCGGTCCTGGCCACAGGAGAGCTGCACCAGCAACAGGGTCAGCAGCAAGAACAGAAGCAATGATTGGGTCCTCTGTAAAGCCATTGCTATCTTAGAGGAGCCTAGAGAGGAAGCAGAGGGCAGGAGAAGGGAAGGTAAGAATCAGGGCACTGGAGATGGGTGGTGAGACTGGCAGGATGACATTTCTTCACTTGCAGCCTTCCATAAATCTCTTACCTCCTTCTTTTATGTACCATCTCCCAGCCTTTCTCTGCTCACAACTTTTCCCACCTTTGCTTCCAAGGGTGAATAGTTGGCAAACATCATATCCCTCAAAGTAAGGGCCTTCCTCTTTAATAGAAAGAAGTTGCCATAGCTAGTACGATGACTCACGGCATAGACTGACTGGCTCTTTCTCCAGTGTCATTAAAAAAAAAACCAAAAAAAAAAAACCAGAGCATATTGCTTTGAAGCAAGTAGATAAATATTGGTTGAATGAGCTAATAAATGAAAGAGGGAGCTAATGAACAAATGAAATTCATATGGATATAGATAGTGAAGTTGTTTCCCAGGCTTGTGAAAATGAGTAAGAAAATCTAAGAAATATCTTAAAATAAATCTAAACAGCCTAGTCTCCACAAAATAGGACTTGGAATGCCCTTCCTTCCTTCCTTCCTTCCTTCCTTCCTTCCTTCCTTCCCTCTTCCCTCCCTCCCTCCCTTCCTCCTTCCCTTTCTCTTGCTGTTTCTGGGCACAACCTAACCTTGAGACCTTGGGGACATACTCCATTGTTAGGCATTTATCTTTAATACTCTGCCTAAATTGTCAACAACATTTGGTAGTTATCTATCTAGTTGCAGGATCATTGTGCTGGCACCTCTAGGCAGTGAAAATTAAATGTAGATTCTAAATGTTTAAAAAAATTTTCCAGAGTAACAACAAAGAAAGCATTGCCATATGGTTCAGAACATTCATTGCTTTCGTTGACTGATTGAAAAAAGGAATACAGACCTACCTGACTCCAAAGCCTGTGCCCCTTCCACCACACTCTCTCGGTAGTCTCTCTTACCCCATACTCCCAATATTCAGGATATTAAAGACGTTTGTGTTCAGAGTTGCTTCTCCTCTCTAGCAATAGGGTTTCATTGGAGGTTAAGGGGATGGAAGGAAGAGGGGGACCACACACCAACATTGACGAACCAGATGCTACCAGTCTATTGGGATTGCCATGAACTGTAAATCCACTTGTCTTTTTCAGTCAGGGCTGACACTAGAGCAAAGAAAAGTCAAAGTCATCCCTGATTCAACTGGTAGTAAACAACCCAAAACAGCAAGAAAACGTTTTTTGAAAGTGAGAAAGACCCATCTCTAAATGTACAGATTGGGAAGCGGATGTGGCTCAAGTGATTGGGACTCCATCAACCATATGGAAGGACCCAGGTTTGATCCCTAGGGCCTCCTGGTAAAGATGTGCAGGCGAGCCAGGCCCACGCGGTGAGCCACTCAGCAAGATGACACAACAAAAGAGAGACGCAGGGGAGAGCCAAGGCAAGAAACGCCAAAAACCAGGAACTGAGGTGGCGCAAGTGACAGGGTGCCTCTCTCTCACATCGGAGGTCCTGAGGATCAAATCCCTGTGAAGCCTGGAGGAGAAAAATGAGAAGAGAAGGTAAAAAAGAAACACAGAAAATCACCCAGCAAATGGGCACAGACAGCAAGGGGTGTGGGGGTGTGGAAATAAATGTACAGATAGACCCCAGCTGAACTCCTGGTTTGATGTGTGTGGGTACTACTGTCCTTTGTTTTCAAAGATGCTGCTTCATGATGGCAGATCATACTGTGCTGAGTAGATAGAGTTCAAATGGCTGAGTCATTCCACCTAAAGCCTATTCTTTGGTTAGTGATCATGAGCACCGTCAAACACAACTATCATTATTTTTAATGTCACTTTCTAGATTCACAGTCACCTTTGCCTGTGTGCAGAAAAATATAAAGCTCTATGTCATATTCTTGTATCTGCAGCTGTAGATAAGAGATATGGTGTTAGGAAAAGAATGGATTATGGGACAAAAGGTGGCAGGTAGAGATGAGGCTTGATTCAGTCCTCACCCAAGACCAATGGATACAACTTCTGAAAATACACTTAGTACTTGGGTAACAGTTCCAGTAGAGTAACGTTCTTTGGGTTATTTTTCCAGCAGCAGCTCTAATCTTGCATGGTCTTATCTACTTTCTCTCATCCTGCTTTTTTGTCACCAAGAACATGGCTTTACAAAAGAAGACCTAAACTATTCATGGAAGAGAAACCCATGGCCTCAGCCACACTAACTAACTGAGTTAACAAGCCACAGAAAAATATTTGGGAACAGAAGTCCATTGTAAGTAAATGGGTATACCTCAAGGCTCTAACTGCCAAAGAAAATGAAATGATACTGAAATCATCCCAACACATACTTTTTTGTTTGTTTTGTTTTGTTTGTTTGCTGTTTTATACTCTTTCTGCCCCTTTTCCCTTCTCTTCTTCTGGAACTCCTATGACATGTATGTTGTTGTGTTTCGTGTTGTCATTCAACTCCCTTAGCCCCTGCTCAATTTTTTCCATTCTTTTCTCTCTCTGTTCTTTTCTCTCTTCAATTTCAACTGTTCTGTCTTCAGTATCATTTATTATTTCTTCTATCATTTAGAGTCTGCTGTTATATGCCCCTAATGTGTCTCCCCACCCCTGAGATGGCTCCCTCGTCTGTCTGCTCATTGTCTCTGCTTGTTGTGTCTGCTCATTGTCTCTGCCCATTTGTCTGCATATCTTCTTTAGGAAGCACTGGAAACTGAACCCTGGACCTCCTATGTGCTCGAGCCACATCTGCTCCCTGCTTGTTGTGTCTGTGCGTTTGTCAGCTTGTTGCATCAGCTCATTGCATCAGCTCATCTTCTTTAGAAGGCACCAGGTACTGAACCCATGTGGGAGGCAGGTGCCCAACTGCTTGAGCCACATCTCCTTCCCCAACACATACTTTGTGTTCAGGGCTTTCCCAAGACTTTCTTCACTGTACCTTACTGACTCTCAATAAGAACTTCTTCTGACACTGTGGTCCCAAACACCTAGCTCTGCCATACCAACTGTGTGACCTTGGGTAAATCTCTTAGGATATTCCCTCCTGAGTAAATTGAGCATGATAATCATACCTACCTCTTAGCAGTGTTAAGAAGAATAAATTTAAAAATCAATGTAGAGTGCTTATCACAATGCTTAGTGTTCAGTTAATGTTGGCAATTCTTATTTTTATTGTCTACATTTATCTTGGTTTCCTCTGATTCCTTCAGCATGGATAAAATAATGAATAACTACACTGAACTGTGTATACTAAAGTTCTCCCTCTATTCTTAGAGTACCTGGTAATCTCAAAAAATTGGAAGGCTGTTTTTAAGCTATAAGATATCTTAACTACTGGAATTTATGCTGTGTCCTGAAAGAAAGTTTTCCTCTCCAAATTACATGGGATTTTCTTCCTTGGATGTCATCATTCTTCAAAGGGCTTGACAATTGGGGGTTTTTCTTCTCTTTTCCTTACAAGACAAAACTGACAAGGGCTTCAATTCCTCAAAAGTTTTGCTGGAGATAAAATATCTTGCCTATGATTTGGCATTCCATTCCAAACAGCTTTTGGTTGTGATACAACAAGAAGCCCACAATGAAAAGTACTAGGATAGGCTATCTAACAGCTAGCTCCATCCAGCAGGTCAGGAAGCACCCCAACCCATGGCCATGCGATTTCCTACGGAGCAGTCATTTTCCCTGACGCCAGAGACGTTTGTGCAATGATAATGCCCCACGGGGAAGTTCAGAGAAGATGTGATTTTCACAGCTATGGCCTAATCAATATAATAAATTTCCACGCCTTTGACTTTCTGCCTCAAGAGTGAGCCAGTTACCTCTATGGGATTCACTTTGCCGCACATCCAGGAGACAGTAATGGTTATAGAAGTTGAGAAAGGGTCCAAAAATTCTACCAAAGACAGGGCCTTTCTCACTACCTGAGAGGCTTTTGAGTTTTTATAATAAGGTAAATTTTCTAATAAAAGAGGTTTGGAATACTCTTCTCCCTGTTTTCTTAAAAAGTGATAGGGCTTTCAATTTTAAAATAGACTAACTCAAAGTGGAGAGATTCCTGTGGTGCATGTGACCTAGTGATTGATTTCTCCATGGCCTTCCTCTACAAGCCTGAACACTTTCAGTGAGGATGGGCTCTGCCAGATGGTACCTGGACATTGGGTAACCAGGACTATGGGCACATTTCAGAGCAATGCGGGCAACAGGAGAGGCCACCACAGGCGGCCCTGAGAACCCCATAGTCACATACTCAAGAGCTAGCTGCAGTAACAAAGTACGGCAAACTAGATGGCTTCAAACAACCGAAATTTATTGCCTCACAGTTCTGGAGGCTAACAGTGTGAAATCAAGATGTCAACAGGGCTGTGCTTCCTCTGAATTCTGTGGGGAAAAATCTGCTCTGTGCCTTTCTCCTGGCTTCTGGCCATAGCTGGCTGGTTTGTATGGCACTCTCTGCCTCAGTCATCCACATGTCTTTCTCCCTTCTGTCTCTCCATCTGTGTCCAAATTTCTTCTTCTTATCAGGGCCCCAGGCATACCGGATTAAGGGCCTACCCCACCCCAGTATGACCTTATTTTAACTTTCCTAATATCATCTGTCAGGACCCTATTTCCAAATCAGGTCACATTCTAAGATATTGGGGATTAGTACTTCAACATATCTTTTGGGAGGACACAATTCAATCCAAAATAACAGTTAAACTAGTTTTTTATAACTAATTTATTAACAAGTACTTTCTAAATAAAATATTCAGGCACCTATTTATAGAGATTAGGTAACAGGAAGCTAACCACTGAAACCTGTGGATTGACTCATATATTTCACAAAAAGAGTGTCTGTCAACCTAAGTTTATGTTTACTTGAAAACAAGTCTAGTTGAAGAAAAATAAGCGATAAGCTTGAATCTTTCTATAACTTTCCTAAGATATGACAGTTGCCAGAAATCAGTTGATAAAGTAAAAGGTTAGAGAGAAAATAATGTAATTAAACCTTTTGAACTTTATATAAAAGAAAGACAATGGGAGCATTCTATTCAAACCAACATCAAAATTACCTCCTGCTTAAGACAAAAGGTGGCTATACTGAATAGATTCTGGTATTCATTCAGGATTGTGCATGTGTGTGTGTGTACGTGTGTGTGTGAGAGAGAGAGAAAGAGAGAGAGGAGAGAGAGACTGCAATTAATCTGTTGTTACTTAGTCCTAAATTCTCTCTAAGATCTCATATTTGTAAAAGTAGTATCAGCTTATTGCACAGCAAAAATAAAGTAAAAAATAAAAAAAGATAAAGTAACCACAAACAAAAACAGTTTGCCTCGCCTGAAAATTCTGCTCAGTGGCCATGAGCCCTGGAATTGCCTAAGCTCTCTCTATAGGATCAACTTGTCATCATTACCTTCACGGAAAGATAATGCCCACCTCCCCACTATCCCTCAAAACAGACTAATAAGGAAAAGGACATTTCTATTCCATCCAGTCTTCTTGGGGAGCAGCTGAGCAGAAAAAATGGGGAAAGATCATATACTATGAGTCAGTGAGAAGATTTTGATTCTTCCTGATTTTAGAGACACTTTTATTTCTTAAACATGTTGTAAAACAGGAAACAAAAGGTCCAGGCAGCTTCTTTTCTGGGCCCCTGGCAATGAGTTTTGCAACCATTGTTCTAGGGAGTGAAGGGGAAACACAAGGGGAGGAGAGCACTGTCAGCTCCGGGCCAGCGACCTTCTGGTTACAGGTGGAAAAAGGACTCATCAAAATGGACAGGCAAGCCGTTTTCACAGGCCACAACAATGTGCCTGGACCCGGCTGTGGCTCTGTACCGGCACGGAGGCCGCGGAGACCCTCCTACATGCCTGCAAGTGGTGACCTGGAAAGGAGACTTGCTTATTCTTAAGTTTGCTCCATGAGGGCTGCCATTCTTATTTTCACAGATGGCTTTGATGCTGCCCTTGTTGCCATGAACAAACGTGTTGGTGTCTTTGCAGGGTGTGATCAGGTCTCGTCTCTCCATCATGCTTTCACAGTATCTGTCATTCCGGCCCCTTGGTTTGGCGTCATAGTGCTGGGTCAGGAAACGTTTGTACCTGGAGTCATCCTGAGTCAGGGTTGGTGGGGTCAGACCCAGACCCAGCATGAAGACCAATAACAGGGGGCCCAGGCCCATCACCGTCTCTTCCAACAGAAGCTCCTGCCAAGGGCAAAAGGAGGTGTGGTAGGAGCACAGAAGAGCATTGCCAAATTAGGCGCAAAGGGTAGAGATTTTCTCCCGACAGGGCATCATAAATCAGGTATTTGCAGTCATGTAGCTCTATCTTTTCTTTTCCCTACTTCATTAACCTCACATCTCTTGTCAGCCCATTCCTTTAGAAAGTGTAAAGGTTTCCTCAACACAACTTCCAGTCTCAACCATTCTTTCCTATTCCTTAAGATCATTGAATCTTTATATCAGTCTTAAAATTACAAAATCTACTCATGTTCTTTAATTTAATTATTAATTTTATTTGGTGATAAATATTACATAAGCCCCTATAGGGCACCAAGCACTGAGCTAGGTCCTGGGAACACAAAGACCATTAAGACACACGGAATGTCTCCTTAAAAGGAGAATGTGGCATCCACAGGGAAGGGATGGGAGCTCTACTTTACCGAGATGGGAGAGGAATATGGAAGGTGAAAACTGGGAAGAAGAGGGGTTTAGAGGGAACCCTGACCTCCGGGAAGAGTCCATCAGAGGATTGTTGAAGACAAGGTACACAAGTCAATTAGCTGGCTAGCTGAGAGGAGAGCAGTTTCACCCTGAAGTTTAGAAGGTAGATCTACCTTTCCAAGAACTAGAAGGTTCATGCCCCAAAGTGGTTAGAAAGAACAAGAGAAAGGCCTGGAAGAGGCCATGTGATGCTTGGAAGTGGGTCTGGGTTAACTCTTAACAGGGGATTGAAGGAGGGATTCAAGCAAATTCTATTGTCTTGGGAGCTTATCACATTGGGAACACCTTGGATTTTCTCAGAGACTATTTTCTATACTTTCTCCTGCATATATTCATAGATAGTCACACAAATGCCATTATCATGTGGTGAGGGTGGGGGTGTGGAAGGCCTCCTAAGCCCTTTTTCATTGATTCAAAGGCCTTACAATTTGTTGTAATGATTCATTAATGACTTCCTCAAAAGAAGGAGAAGAAGAAGTGAGTATTCTTGTCATCATCTCTCAAGAGCTGTCAATCTCACACCATCTCGGGGTGGTACGTCACAGACACTCAAACACAGCCATAGACTAAATATGGTGCTTCTTCCTGGAGCATGATTTTAACTCAATGATAAGCCATTTAAAAGAGAATTAAACAAATATGGATTGCCATGAAACAAAGCAAAGTTCTTATTAACTTTTAAGATTATATTTCTTAAGAAATTTGAAGATTTGAGAATACAAAGGTATTTGATGTTGGCAGCAGGTAGTTTCTGACTATCCCTTTAGTTCCCCGAAGGAGGACATGGTTACTGTTCTCTACCCTTAGGAGCACGTTGGTAACAATTTTAAAGAACATCTGAAGCCTTTAATAAAAACCACTCTAGGCCTATCCTACATTATATCAGACATATGAGAATATGCGCACATACCAAAATCATACCAAAAGAATTTTCTTGCTGTAAAGTTTTAACTGATGTTTGTAATTTTGTTTTTATTTTTTTATTATTTATTTTATTTTATTTTTTATTTATTTATCCCCCCGCCCCTTGCTGCTTGTGCTGCTGTGTCCATTGTGTCTGCTCATCTCTCCCTTGCTGTGAGGTCTTGCCGCATCAGCCCACGGGCCCGGCGCAAGCCGGCCTGCCCTCACAAGGAGGCGCCGGAAAGCGAACCCGGGGCCTCTCATATGGTAAACGGGTGCTCTATCCATTGCGCCACACCCGCTTCCTGCTGCTGCATCAGCCCACCGCACCGCTCAGGTCAGCGTGCCCTCACAAGGAGGCCTTGGGACGCGAACCCGGGCCTCCCATATGGTAAACGGGGGCTCTATCCACTGAGCCACACCCACTTCCCTGTAATTTTGTTTTTAAAAATAGTTCATCTATGAGTAACTTAATCTATGATTGACTATGACTCCTTGGCAATCATCACACATATTGAGAAATTCTTACAGAGGGAGAAAAATCTGAAACTTCAAATTATTCTTGAATAAAATCCTTTTGTATCCTAATTTTAAAAATAAATGGTACTTTTTTACAGACATTTATTTAATTATTGTAAATTTTTATTTTGTGCTTTTTTGTGTGTGGAGTCAAGAAACATTAATTTCATATGTTAAATACTTTTGTAGCCCTTACAAAGGCTATGAGCCCTAGCACTGGTATGGTACTGATAAATAGCTCTGGGAGTATTATCATAAGTCTAGAGGGTAAGGGAAACCAGGGGTCTACTGGTTACATAGGAAGGCATGGGACAGAGTGAGCAAAGTTAGCTCTCTTTCTAATCAGCATTTGTCATGAATCCACCTTGTCTAATTGGTTGATAATAACTGTAGACAAATTTGGTGTACTACTGAAGAATACCAAATTATATTCTAAGGAATTTTTTGGTCGTTCCTCAGTACTGAAATAAAATAGCAACTGAAAAAAGTTCCATGGAACACAGAGATTTTAATTTGTAATAGAATCAAGTTAAACTGTGTCCATGGGAACTTAGCCAGAGACCAAGATGTGATTGCAGAGGGGAGAGCAGAATGTGTTCACATGTGGCCACTGCCCTGTCATAGCTGCTGGGCTTCATGCTCCCATTTGCCAAGCCCTTTACCCGCTACACTTTTCATCTCCTGAGTGTTTTCTCTTTCTAGTTTTTTGTAATACCTTATCAAAGTTTTATTGATTTGTAATCAACTAAGTCTCTTACTCTGGCATAGAGAAATATTGGCAATTGTAGAATCACAAGCTCTCAGGATTGGAAGAGACCTTGGAAGTCACATAGTCAACGACCCTCTCTGTCTGGTGCCAGAATCCCAGAGTTCAAAAATAAGAATGTAGAACCAGAGTTGGTAGTACCCAAAAGAGGCAGTAGGTGGCAGTGGTGGATAAGAATGTTGCCAACGTCCTCCCTGCTGTAGAAGGAACAGTGGTTTCCTGTAGGCGGTGCCCAAGTTGTATTTACAGGGAAATGGTTGTTGACAAAAGGGAGTCTCAGCTGTCAGGCCTGTTTAGAGTCTCTGTCCAAACACTATGCTTTAGATAATAAGACCAAGGACACCTCCCTAGAGCAAGTGTCAAAGCAAAAGCCACACACTTGAGGATCTGCCCACGAGGATATCACAAAATAAAGATTGACCAGTTGTCAGGTTTTATGGGCACCATTTCTAAACAAACAGTCACTTATCTTGGGCAAACAATCGCCTATTTACTTGTCAGTGTTTCCTACTGGTGTATAAGCTACAGAAGGGCAGGGCCCATGTTGTTCATCCTTGAATCACAGGGCCTGCCTCCTATTAAACTGTACATGATTGACTTAATTACCCTCTCCAGGCCTAAGCTTGATCATTTATAAAATGACAGAGTTGCTAGCTCTAAAAGTCTGAAACTCCATGGTTCATATTCAACACAGAAAGCCTTTCTTAGTTTCACCATTAAAAGTCCAGTGAGCTTGAGCTTACAAAGACATGTGCATATAAGTTTAGTTGATGGCACGAGTCATCAGCTGGACAAAGTAGATGACAGTCTCACTGAGATGCATTATCCCTCAAAGCTCAACACATAAACCCTTCCATTCTACCTCTAGTTAAGGCCCTGGACTGACACTGCATGGGACTTTTCTTCCTAAAAAGCACATCCCAGTCTGGAAAGGTGAAGAGATATCTTTGCTTCTGATCTGCAGAATTTTCACGTTCATCCTATAACAACTCAGCTAAGGTTTATCTCTGGCTTATTGTAATCTTGACTCCCTAACACATCCAGAATCTAAATCCCAGCAAGTGCATATTGTAACTACCAATATCTAATATCTGCTCCCCCATTCACAACTTCCTTATTCATATATTCAATTTTAAATTTCCCAGAAAGCAAGGTAAAATGGAGTTGGGAAAAAACAAGTAAGAGACAGACTATTTGTGACATAGTAGTGAATCTGCCCAGATCAAGGGTGCCGATCGCCATATCTTAGTGGTCAAACTCAAATATACATGTCTTTCTATTTTGAAGCACATAACTGTAAACCAGCTTTTCATCAGTAGAATTTGTCCCAGTTGTTCTTTAGACTAACTATCCTATTTCTTAAACCAATTTCTTAATCTTCACTAGAGTTAATGTCCCCAACCTCTCCCCACAGGCATTGGTTTGTGTCCAAGAGAGCTATCAAACTTTATGCAATGGGAAGTTACCTTGGCAGTTTATGGTTATAACTTCCATAAATATAGTTTCATATTCTTATACATATTCTTATCTTTTCTAGGGCAATATCCTCCAAAGTGAAAGCATTAACACCCAGTACATATCCTCCCCTTACTTCCTTTACTTCCTTCTCTTCAACCTGCCAGGGTAACTTCTTTTGATCTTAGGATATGTTCTACTTTGCTTTTAAAGAACATCCAAAACTTTTTTAAAGAAAGAAATTGGCAGAGAAGGTTAGAAAGAAACAATGCTAAAACTCACTTTGTGTTTCTTTCCCTATTGAGCCATATATAATGCCTGTACCCAAGGGCTGCAGAGTCAGTGGCATCCACAGACCTTCGGGGATTTTTATTACAAATAAGAATCCCATTGAAATCTCCACTGGTACTCAGTCTCACTAATTTCCCTTTATCCACATATAGACTAACCCAAAAGAAATCTATTTTCATTTTAAACTTTAGAATATAATTTGTTTTTGTTTTCCTTGCCCATGAGCTTGGGACCAGAGATTTTAAAGGGGAAAAATGCTCTCATTGAAATGGGTGGATGGCTAAAAAGTATATATATATACACACACACAAATAGAACAATAGATAAGCCAGGAGGAAGAATCTTACAAAAATCTGGCAGTTTCCCTCCAACCAGAGATGGATTCCAGCTGTTGGTTACAGGAGATGGTTTCCAGCTGGGTGAACCTGGAGATACCTCTTGGTTCTGATTATATAGTATTCAGATGAATGGGGTGGGGAGACTAGAGATGGCAATCCCCAATCCTGGGCAGAGAAGTGAAAACCAGGATCACTGCTTTTGGGCAAACGAAGAGAGTCATTCACCTCTTCCCTGGGCAGGATTGGGTCAAATATTAAACCACTTAAACGGGCTAGAGATTTGTCCTGGGAAGCAAAGTTTGATAAACATGATCTTTTGTCCAGAAGCTGCCTTTTTCTGAAGTCCAAGGTTCTTACTCTTGCCCATGACAGGACTGAGGTTTCATTGTTCACATGCAATTGTCTGGATCCAGAAGATATTGTCTCTGATCTTATGGGCTAACTCCAATAACTGCCTTTGGTCTCCCAGCAGGATGCTTTCCACTGTATTTTCTACTTATCTGCGTTATTTGGTTTCATAAAAGGATGCTAAGCAGGTTATTCCATAGATTTCACTGAGCCAGGAACGCACTTCTCGAGAAGGTTATGTGACAGCTATTAGTCCTCTTCCCCTCACCTCAACCTCCCAGACACTAATCCCCAGAAATATACTTGCCATGTTCCTTGAACTCCTCCTTCCTTTCATCCTTACCCGTCCACAAGACATTAAACGTGAGCACTCAATCTCCTTTTTCCTTGAAGTACAGTTGCAAAATATATCATCTCCACCATCAATGCAACACTGATATTGCATCCACTCACAAAGCAGATTTGTTGCTTGCACTGGAAGAAACAGTGGGCCAAAGGTGACCAGGATCACTTTATAGAACCTATAGATTCAAATACTGGGTACCAGCAGGATGCCAACTGTTTCACAGAACCCCAGCACTTACCTATACTGGTGCTGGACTTAGAACAGTGCTATTTCTTTAAAAATCCTCAACACTTTGTCATCACCCACCCACTTTCAAGTATTCCATCTCCTTGCATTTGAGATGGTATCATCTAAAGACAGCCTGCCTGCCAGTAAAAGAAAAAAAAAAAAAAAAGGA
>JAQZBX010073059.1:0-14975 GCA_029593785.1 Cabassous unicinctus | reverse complement strand
GACAGAATCCCTGTCCTCATTGAGATTAAAATATATTTAAAATAGGTATTGAATCGAATAGTTACAAAAGTGAGGATTGTTATTGATGTACTTGGTTTAATGGCGGTGCTTACTGAAGAATTTTTCTTTTCCTGGGTAAGATGGTTTCTTCCATCTTGTCTGTTTACATTTGCGAGTGACGATTCCCCTGCCTAGGACACCCTTCTTCTCTCAGTGTGCTTCATCACTCTTCAGGTATCAATTTAAGCATCAGCTCTTCCCTTTGACTTCTCTGATTCTAAGTTTAGGTTTATGTTCCTATATCATCCTGCACATTCCAATCATAACAAAAAACTTTCTTTATTATAAACATTTATTTAATGACCAATTTCTATGTTCTATCGTGGCAAGGGCAATGTTTATCTTATTTATTGCTGTATTCCTTTTGCTTAGGACAATTTTTGTTGAATTAATGAATTAATTCCTGTAAATATGTCTTCTCCCTTTTTCCATTTTCTCATCTGTTTCAGATATGGGGCATTCTCTCAGACTACTTCTTGACCAGCACGAAAAAGAATGCAAATATTTGTTGAATAAGTGAATAACAAAAGGGATGCGACTCTGCCCTCTGACTTCTCCTACACCCTCCTTCTCTCCAGGAGAGAATTTTCTTTGCCACTCTAAGCAAGACAGAGATGATGATAATAAATTTTGGAATATTAAAGTGCTAAAAATATAATATGTCATTTGTTAAGTCTTCCACATGTATTTATTAAGCATCCACTAGGAATTATATATATATTGTTAATAATTTGAAAAGGGTTTGTCCTTTCTAACCCTGACCCTCATCTACCCAGTTGTCCTCCCCTAAAGAAATGAGTACTATTAGTTACTTTGGTTATTAAACCTTTTTAAATGATATTATAGATTATAATGAAATCCCTAAAAGATAAATAAAAAGAAGTAAAAAAATATCTTTGTACATTTATATTATTTAATATTATATTACCAATATACTTAATAATGAGAATAATTATATACCTTACATTTAGAAATAGTTTACTGTGTTGAAGCTTCTTTCAATTGCATCCTCTCGTTAGATTCTTATATTAAGAGTGTTACACATGGGGAAAGATATCATTACTTCCATTTTTCAGACAAGGAGACATTTGAATGTTACTTCACTTGCTTAAGTCCGGATGTCTAGAAATCAAGGACATAGGTATTCTGATTTTAAATACAGATTTCTTTCTACTCTAAAGCATTCTACTCCTTTCACTTTTATTTTAGGTCTATCAATATAAAGCATGAAGTTGAACAACCATCAAGTGGATTCGACTGGAGTAGACAGCTCTTCCAAGTAATTTAAGGTCTTAAACTATTTTCCTCAATGGGAGAAAAGTTTCAGGTTAGCTATATAGATGTTTACTTTTGCTAGTTTTTAGAATTCATAGTTTTTAATATATTAGAATATGTTTCATGTTAATAAAATAAAAACTAGTTACTAGACTCTCTCTAAATGTCTGTCTAAATGTCTGGTGCATTTAGATCTGCCCAAGAACTAGTTGAAATGCTGGTCTAGAAGTCAGTAAAAGAATTAGACTATTTTCATTTCCCTGTTCTGAGGAAATTAATTGCCTCATTTTGAGAAGTTCCACATTATATTGGATTTGTCACCAATCATAAAGAGACATAGTATTTCCAGAAACTCTCTGGAGTGATCCTTATGCTAAAAAAATGTTTAAGTAGCTCTTGGATGGCTATTGGTTTCAATGAGGTTCACTTTCAACTCATTGATATTCATTTTTTTCTGGAGTTTTCTCTTTAGATAAAATTTTGGCCTCTTCTAAAGAGTTCTAAATAATAGGCACTGATTCGTCCCCATGCCTTATAAAATTCCAGGACAATTTTCTCCCCCTGATTCATGTCAAAAAGATCAGTTAGAAAGAGTGTGACTTTGGTTGAAAATCACAAAGTATTCCTGTTTTCCCTCCCATGGGAAAAATCATCCAGGGTATTTTATTCCCTTTTCCTCACCTGCCTCTTCAGGATAAAGAGAATTCAGAGAAGAAAGATACAAATGTTGCTTAAACATATGAACCTATGATCACGGTAACTCCTAATAAAGGAAATGCAAAATCAAATTACAATGAGATTCAATTTTTCACTTTGGAAAAGGAGAAAATTTTTATAATGTTATGTGGGTGGGCCAAGATGAAGGAAAGTGAGTATTTGCATACATTTCCCGTGAGGGTATAAAAGGTGAGAACACTTTAGAAATAAGTATTAGAATTTTAAAATAGCATTCCCTCTGATCCAGTGATTTTACTATAAGAAAATTAACCCTACAATACCATTTCATAGGTGAATGACAATTCTATGAGGTTGCTTGTTGCACCTTTGTTATTTAATGCTTTTAACCTACCTAAAATTTTATTAATAGGTATTTTAAAATTATTTATAGCACATTTATACAGTAGATTATTATGCAGCCCTTAAAAAGAATGAGACTATTTTTTATGTACTTACAATGGAAGACTAGCCAAGATATGCTGAAATGTTAACAGAAGGTAAGATTCAGAATGATGTTTATGGTATGTGATCTTTTGTTTAAAAATATACATTGTCATATAAGCATAGAGTATTTCTGAAACTATGACTAGACACAAGCCGTAGGGAAAGTATGGATGTTAGGGATACAGGTTAGGGATACAATCTTTTCACTCTGAATCTTTTCATGATTACTGGATAATCTGTACAATTTTTTACCTATAAAAATACACAAATATATTTAAGTTCTTTTATGATAGCTATTTTATGGAAGGATTGTTCTGTTTCTTTGATGAAGGATTCCTTAGTTTATCCTAGCCTAGGATAGAACAAAGATGTTACTGTCATTTTATAATCATGTGGGGGGGTCCAGTGGGCCCCCAGCCCTGGCTAAGGGAAACTCAGCCTGCAGTACGCAGCCACCTGCATGACCCAGGACACAAGTTAAAATGTAACAAACCTCCTCACAGGAGAACAATATACAGATGGTATTGTAGACTATAATGTTTTCCAGGCTGTACCCTTCCTTCTTGCAGTAATACCACCAGACCCCATTTATGTAACTCTGTTATGAAATATCTTTGTTCTGAGACCCGATATATTCCTCATTTTCCCACCTCTTTGCGGAGTGCTACTTCCATTATCTGGCCTGCCACCACCAGAAAATCTCTCCTGTCCGTAAGTCTCAATAAATAAAACTCATGTCCGACACCTTGCTGAATGTGTCCTTTGGTCTTGCCACCACCCTGACCCGTGCCCTTCAGGAGCTGTGATACCCAGAAGTAGAACTAATTTCCCACATAAACCAGAAGAGATGTTATACAAGTTTCTTTAGATCACATAGTTGGTCAATAGTGGAATCAGAATTCAGATGCGGGTCTTTTATACTCCAGAACCACACATTTTAAATACTATTCTCCATTGCATTTCATAACTTTTTTTTACTTTTTCCCCCCTAAATCAGTCATACTAAAAATCCCAATGTCATCTTCAATTTCAATTTTCACTCTTTGTTTTCCCAATACAGTAGCCAACAACTTTTGTGTATCTTCATACATATCTCTTCATTTCCACTCACATTTTCACTCCCTTTGGCTTAGACCCTTGTTCTAGGGTAGCTGAAATGATGCAAGGGCTTCTAGATGTGATTATTCTTTCTGTTCTTTGCCCTGTCAATTCCTCTCTGTACACAACTAGTGGAATGATCTTCCTAAAACAAAGTTCTGATCATTCTTAAATATTTTTCTGAAGAACTTTTAATAGTGTCACCTTATTAATCAAAAAATATACAAATTCATTTGCTTGATCAGGACATGCCAATCCAATTACACGGTTTCTTTCCATTTTCATCCTCTACTGTTTTCACACACATGGAGATGTTGGTCCACTCACACTTGACTGTTCCCTTAGTTTTTCCTCTGCTTTCTGGCTATTAAAAAGCTCTTATACCTTCTCATCATTGCTTCCTTCTCTAATGATATTCCTCCTTTCTGGAAAGCAAGACTCAGGTCCTTCACTCTGTTTAATTTTTCAAACTGCCTCTTTCCTATCTTCTTTCATTGAACATCTACCGCTCATTTAACTCATTTATTGCCTTGTCATGTCAATTCTGTTTTCCTTTGTCGGTGTCTCTTAAATGGTCCTTAATTCCACTGAAAGTACAGCATAGCAACTTGTACATCATAATTAGGTAATTAATTCATTAGCATTTATTGAACATTTGTTTTATGTTTCATAAACTGAAATATGATACTTTATTATCCCTTGCAGATGTTTTTTAAGAGCAAACATCTCAAAACCTTTGGTGCAGCAAAAACAATTTAAAAGAGCACTTGCCAACTGTTTTTTAAGCTATCACAATGGAAACATCTGAGGTATTTTTACTATCTGTCCAGTCAGTCTAATATTGTATTTTAGGGGAAGATAATGGCTCTGGATGCAGCAGAGGCACAGAAAAGTGTACTAAAGCATTCATTTCTGAAAACTATGGGACTAGGAAGCCAGCTGAATGTCCTTTGTATCTGTGGCATTAAAGGTCACTAAGCTCTTGCATCATGCTGACTTGGCAACTACCAACCCCTCAGTCATGAGGGCTTAACTTCATCAACTGCACTCGAGGGATTGGTTTCTCAGTGTGGAATTGTTTTTGCCTTAAATCAGAAGGGATTTTGCTTTTACAAAAAAATGGAAGGTTTGTCATTCTATGCCAAGGTGGCCTAGAGGAAAGCAAATATTCTCTGTGATACTTCAATTCCACAAAAACATTTATTAATCCAACTTCACCAGAAGTTGTTTTTTCGTATATGAATATCCATGATGTGTGGAATATGTGTATTTGTGTCCTAAAACTAGTATTTTGCTTTAAAGTCACATATTTGAGTTTACACTGTATAGATACATAGCACCCAATTGATTATGTGGGTAAATATAAGTTTATTATGACAGCATAATGATATTCAAAAGAGGTAGATACTATCATAATACACTTATAAAGTAAAGGCATTTTAGTGAAGCATCAATGAAGAACTCAACCTTAAGTTATTGATCTACTTTATAACACTCTCTGAGAAACTTATAACTTAAAGTAGGAAATAATCTAGGAAATATTCAATTTAAACTCCCTACCCATTGTCAGTGTGTCCTGCACACCACTCCTGCCTGATAACATCCATTTGTTTGTATATTATTGAAGAAGTTACTGATTGAGCCACCAAAGTACCTCTGTGAATGGTGGCATATCTTCAACCTCAATGATCATTCCCAAAACGTACATGGCACCAAAAGGTGATCTTAAGAAGAGAGACAAATATAATGTCATTTGAAACTTATTCAATTTAGGGATTGTGAGACTAGAGTAAAACGAAGAGGCTTGTCTAAATTTTCAGTCAGACAAAATTGCAGCAAAATTTTGTATGTGGATGAAGTGTAACATAATTGTCTACCTTTTTCCATTTTCATTAAGCCTGAGAAATTTTTAAATGGGACTTTGCATTCTGGCTAATACAGCAGGAATTGTGCTATTACAGAACTGACTGCAGCAGTTTAGAGGCCATGACATTTGGAGTAGGTTCAAAATTTATCTGATAACTCACTTGAACATCAGGGTTATATTTTACCCAAGATGCTGGCTAATATACAATAGGCAATTGATTTTCTAGCTTAATGTAGAAATTCCCCAAATTACTCCATTGACACTCAATTTAGGTTGACTAGACTAGAAATTCCCTAAGACATTTCATTAATCCCACATAAGGGTGCGGCTCTCTGAATCGCTAAGAAATTGAGTGTTTCCATTTTTTCACCTGCAGAATGAAAACTAGATAGTCCCTGAGGCCCCTTTTGGCTCTAATGCTTAGATGCACTTGTCTCCAATTAATTACCCTTACGGTAATTCATTCATTGCTAATATATGAAGAAATATTGTGAATTATGGAGATCAGTACAATGCTATCTGAATAAATATTTATTGAACTAATGATTTACTGTGGGAAAATCACCTGACTATGGGTATAGCTGCACCTGCTAAAAATAAGCAGAGATCCTCACTCTCGATTAAGCCATATTCACCCCAGTCTCTTACGTGTCTGGAGAATTTGTGGGGTATAGCCTCAAAGGATGACTTGAATGAGAGATTAGGTTAATACTTGAGAAAGCACTCAATCTAAGAGGAGGGAAAATGGGTCCAAGTGCCTCAGGAAAAAGGGCTGTGTAGATTTTAATAAAGAACTCTACTTTGCCTCTTAATCAGATTGTTGTCTGTTCTGTCTTCCACAAATTCATATCCAGATCCCAAGAAGAGGGGTCAAAATGAAAATAACATTTCCAACTTAAGATGGTAGATTGAGCACACATCTAATTTTCCTCCCTCTTGAAACTCCACTAAAACTATAGCAAAGAAATTAAAGGAAAAAACAAACATAAACTGACTAGGACAGAATGATGGGAGAGGAGATAACAGTAACAAAATTTTGAAATCTAGGAAATAATTAGATATAAGATTGAGTCAATGGAACTCAGAGGAGAAGAGAGAAACCAGAGGATGCTACCATGTGCTTTGCCATGTGACAAGCTAAGGACCAAGGATCACCACCTGTCAGCCACAGGATGCTAGTCTTTGGGGAGAAAAATTGCCTTGATGATGACTCGATTTTGACATTTTTCTTAACCTCATAACAACGAGCCATTAAATAGGCAGACCCATTGGCTATTACTTGCTTGAGCTGCTAAGGAAACTAAAATGGGATGTAGAATATAGGAGTTCTGAACACACTAAGAAATAGATGCCCTCATATATCCCAAGCATTTAGTTAAGACCCCTTTTGATAGGTTGAATTTAGTGAATCCCCAAAAAAGATTGTTTTTGAACTAATCCATTCCTGTGGGTGTGAGACTCTTTGATTGCATTAGCTTTGGTTAAGAGAGCTTGATTAGATCACTTGATTAGATCACTTTTGATTGGACTATCTCAGTAAGGCAGACTCAGATTGGATTTTTCCCCCTTGCGGGGTATTATATAAACTGAGAATACACAGAGCCACACACAGTAAAGGGAGCTCTGCCATTTTGACCTGGGCATGTGAGAGAGAGAACTCAAGGATCACTATCAGCTGAAGCTGAGGCACAAAGCCCCCAAGAGGCTGAGCCCATGGAGAGCACAAGGCTGAAGAGAGGAGCCATATGCCTGATTGCCAGTAGCTGGGCTTACAGAGAAAGCGGACAAGACAAGGTTGATAAAGGAGGCCTTATCACCCACAGCTGAGCTCCCAAAGACAGTGAGCCTTGAGGGGAAGACAGGCATCTCAGCAGAGTTCATGTGCCATCTTGCCTTGTCATGTGGCAGGATGCCAGGGTCACCAGTGCTGACTTTGGTGAGAAAGCATTTCTGATGGTATTTTCTTTTAGCAAATCAATTTTATTGATACATATTAATAAAGCATAAATCCATCCAAAGTGTACAATCAGTGGTATTTGGTATAATCACATGGTTGTGCATTCATTACTTCAATCATTATTAGAGCATTTTATTATTCCAATAATAATAATAATAGAAAACAAAAAACAGACAAAAAAACCCCTCATCACCTCTCAGCCTTTCTACATGTCCCCTGCTGTACAGAGCTAATATTCTGGTTCTGTCTCTCTAGTTTATTTGTATTTATATTTTGTAAAAACAGTGTTATACATGCAATATTACCCATATTTGTATTCCAAATGAAATGATTCCATTATGTTATACAGTCCCATGTTACATTTTTTAGCTTTCCTTCTAGAAATATAGATGTATTTAGACTTTTCCTTTCAACCACTGTCATACCCATGTATTAATAGCTTTGCTAGTTTCAGACACTGTGATGTGTTTTCACCCTTTTATTCATTTCCAAAGGTTTACAAACAACATTTTTACCAGTTCTGCACAGATTAATCATCAGCTTTCCAATCTCTATCCTCTTTCTATTTTCTGGTGATCTACATTCTAATTATTAACTCCCTGAGTTTACACAATATATTTGGTTCATAATAGTGCAATCATACAGTGTTTTTCCTTTTGTATCTGACTTGCTTCACTCAACATAATGTCCTCCAGGTTTATCCATGTTGTCATATGCTTCACAACTTCATTTCTTCTTATGGCTGCATAGTATTTCATTGTTTATATACACCACAATTTGTTTATCCATTCTTCAGTTGATGAACACCTGCATTGTTTCCAGCTTTTGACAATTGTAAATAATACCACTACAAACATCAGTGTGCAGATGTCTGTTCACATCATTGCTTTCATTTCTTCTGGTTATATATCTAGTAGTGGTATTGCTGGGTCACATGGCAAGTCTATATTCAACTCCCTTAGGAATGCCAAACAGTCCTCCACTGTGGCTGTACCATTCTACATTCCCACCAACAGGGAATAAATGTTCCTATCACCCCACATCCTCTCCAACACTTGCAGTTTTCTGATTTTTAAAGAGTGGTCATTCTAATATGTGTGAAACAATATCTCACTGTAGTTTTGATTTGCAATTCCCTAATTGCTAGTGATGTTGAAAGTCTGTTCATATGTTTTTTTGCCATTTGCATTTCTTCTTTGGATAAAGGGCTAGTCATATCTTTAGCCCATTTTTTAATCATGTAGTTTTGTCTTTCTATTTTTGAGTTGTAGTATTGCTTTATATATCATGGATATTAAACTCTTATTGCATATGTGATTTCTAAATATTTTCTCTCATTGAGTCAGCTGCCTTTTCACCCTTTTCAGGTGAAGTACAAAGGTGTTTAATTTTGAGTGAGCTCCAAGATGGTGGAATAGGGAATGGCAGGCTGCAATCCTCCAGAAACTGCGGGGAGGTGAGCAGGTTTACCTGGCAGAAGGGAAGGTGTGGAACTGAGGGGCAACTGGAGAGGGTAGCTAGAGATGGGAGACCCAGTCAGCCAGGGGGAAAAGAAACTCATAGGAGATAGGGCACTCAAGCCAGTTCAGAGGCAAGGGAAGCCAGGGACCTGGCTGGAAGACTAGTTCTCAGTGGTCTCCTAGAGTGAGTTAAGTCCCCCACCCCTGGGTGACCAGGGGAATTTCCTGGTACACAGCAGGTTCTTGAGGTGAGGGAGCTTCAGGGAAAACAGGTGTCGGGTCCAGGACACAGCCAACTCAGGGGAAAACAGGTATAGAGGGAAGGGAGTTAGGGTGGGCAGACCAGGGGAAAAACAAAACAAAACACTAGCTGGTGCTGAAACAGCTCCAGGGAGAGGGAAGAGGGGGAACTGATCAGGCAGGCTGCCACACCCACCCACCCTGGGAGAGAGAGGAAGTGAGTTATTGAGGGGGCTAGCTGACAGATGCCTAACAGCCCAGGAGAATGGGAAGCCTGGAGAGGCAAATGCCAAAACATTAGAAGCCTAACTGGTCTGAGGTAAAAGAGGGTAAAAACCTTCAGAGGCCTTCAGTAGTCTAACCTAACAGGCAGAGCAGGTATAGCTAGCTCAGTAGTTAAACTCCCACTTCACATACACACAGTCCTGGATTCAATACCTGGTACCTCCTAAAAAAAAATACAATGCTAATTGGCCCAAGTGATAACATGGGTAGGGAGAGACACCCCAGTAGCTGCAGGGAGCAGGAGTTAAAAGACAAGCAACCTCAGGACTGGGAACTTAGCCTGAGATAATTTTTAGGTTATATGAGTGTTAATTTTTTTTTATAATTCCTTATTCTTTTTTCTACACTTGAGTTCCTTACCTGGGGAGAGCAGCCTTGGAAGCAGATTAATTGGTGAGCATTGGCAGCCTGAGATGGTTGTTAGGGCCAGAGAGGGAGGCCTGTTTTTTCTGTTTTTTTTTTATTTTTTAATTTTATTATTATTATTTTTTTATAGTTGTTATTGCTTTTTTTCCCCCTTCTTCTTCTTTTTTCTATCATTTCTCCTTAGTTTATTTCTTTACTTTCTTTCATTTTCACCTCTTCCATTGCATTTCTTTCATTCCACATTCTTTTGTTTGGTCCTCATTTTCTTTCCTCTCTTCTCATCTTTCTGGTCTATTATTTTATTCTATCTTTTTTTCCCTGTTTCTTTTTTTATTCCACCCTTTTAATTCTTAACCCTTTTTTAAAAATAATTTCTCACTCTTATTACTTATTTTTTTCTTTTCTTCCTTGCTCCTTTAAGGTTCCTTTTCCATCTTTATTTTGTTTTGTTTTGTTTTTTTTAATTCTTTTTCTCTTCTGCTTTATTTTTCTTTCCTATGGTCAATATTTTTTCAGGAGAGCATAGACAACTACAAGGATATAGAATAAGTGGAACCATATGTCAAAATGGAAACTTAACACAAAACAAAACAAAATAAAACCCTAGAGTATAAGAAGAAGCTAACCATCTGAATAAGCCCATCGAGATAAACAGATGCCTAGACACGAGCAAAAAAGTACAAGCCATACTAAGAAATGCAAAGGCATGGCCCAACTAATGGACAAACTGAAAGATAAGAGAAGATGCAGAATGTGGAACAACTAATAAAAAATGTCCAAACAAATATCATGAATAAACTTAATGAAGTGAAGGAAGAGATAAAGGAAATTCAGAAGAAACTAGGGGAACATACAGAAGAAATCATAAACATATATAAAACGATAACAGACCTGATGGTGATGAATGGTACAATGCAAGCAATTAAAAATGCACTGGAAGCACATAGCAGATTTGAACAGGTAGAGGAAAGAATTAGTGATGTAGAAGATAATACATCTGAAATCACACAGATAGTAGAACAGATAGATAAAAGATAGAAAAAATTCAGCAGGGACTCAGGGAATTGAATGATAACATGAAACACACAAACAAATGCATTATAGGCATCCTAAAGTGAGAAGAGAAAGGAAAGGGGCCAGAAGGAGTATCGGAGGAAATAAGGGCTGAAAACTTCCAAACTCTTTTGAAGAATATGGATATACATGTCCAGGAAGCACAGCACACTCCAAACAGTATAAATCCTAACAGGCCTACCCCAAGATGTAAATTTATCATACTGTGAAATGTGCAGGTCAAAGAGAGAATACTGAAAGCAGCAAAAGAAAAGAGATCCATCATATAACAAGGGAAACTCGATAAGATTAAGCACTGACTTCTTATCTGAAACCATGGAGAAGAGAAGGCAGTGGTATAATGTAGTTAAGGTGCTAAAAGAAGAAAAAAAAGCTGCCAGCCAAGAATTCCATATCCAACAAAGCTGACATTCAAAAATGAGGGTGAATTCAAAATATTTGAAGATGAACAGAAATGAAGAGAATTTGTCAACAATAAAACCTGCCTTTTAAGAAATACTAAAGGGAGTTCTGCAGGAAAAAAACAGGCAAGAGATGGTTGGAAGAAAGTGTAGAAAGAAAGGTTATTAAGAGAAATAAAAACAACATATGACATATATATATATATTTATTAGCCTAAATAGAAAATGGCCATTGTAGTGTAGTATCTATTTCTCCCCTTAGTTTTTCCAATGTTTGCCTCATGTATTTTGGGGCACCCTGGGTATGGAAGTTAAACAAAACACTCTTAAAAAATCAGTGGGTCAAGGAAGAAGTTGCAAAAGAAATCAGTAACTACCTTGAAATGAATGAAAATGAGGACACAACATATCAAAACCTATGGGATGAGCAAAAGCAGTGCTGAGAGGGAAATTTATAGCCATAAATGCTTATATTAAAAAGAAAAGAAGAAATTGATGAATACAACAGACCAATCACAAGTAACAAGATTGAATTAGTCATCAAAAATCTCCCAATGGAGAAAAGTCCAGGACCAGATGGCTTCAGAGGAGGATTCTACCAAGCTTTATGGAAAGAACTTACACAAATCTGGCTTAAACTCTTCCAAAAAAATAGAAGTGGAGGGAACATTACCTAACTCATTCTATGATGCCAACATCATCCTAATACCAAAGCCACTAAAGATGCCAAAAGAAAATAAAACTACAGACCAATATCTCTAAAGAACCTTTATTTTAAAATCCTGAACAATACAGGATTGCTAATCATATTCAACAACACATCAAATGAATTATGCACCATGGTCAAGTGTGTTTCATCCCTGGTATATAGGGATGGTTCAACATAAGAAAATCAATCAAATTAATACACCACATTAACAGATTGACAGAAGGAAAATCACATGATCATCTCTATTGATGCAGAAAAAGTATCCTTTCTTGATAAAAAACACTTCAAAGACAAGAGTAGAAGGAAATTTTATCAACAAGATAAAGGGTATATATGAAATATCCACAGCTAACATACTCAATGGTAAAATGCTAAAGACTTTTCCTCTAAGATTGGGAATAAGACAAGGATGACCACTGTCACTGCTCTGACTTAACATTGTGTTAAACCAGTACTTGCTCAAACACTTAGGCAAAAGGAAAAAAAAAAGCATCCCAATTGGGAAGGAAGAAGTAAAAATTTCACTATTTGCAGATGACATGATCCTATATAAAGACAGCCCTGAGAAATCTACAAGAAAGCTTCTAGAACTGCTAAATGAGTTCAGTAAAGTGGGAGGATATAAGATCAAAATGCAAAAATTGGTAGCATTTCTGTACACTAATAATGAGCAATCTGAGGAGGAAATCAAGGAAAAAATCCATTTACAATAGCAAATAAAAGAGTCAAATATCTAGGAATAAACTTAACTAAAGTTGTAAGAACTTATACACAGAAAATTTCACTTCATTGTTAAAGGATATCAAAGAAGACATATAAATGGAAGAATATTCCATGTTCATAGATTGGAAGAATAAGCATCTTTAAGATTGCTGTCCTACCCAAATTGATTTACAGATTTAACACAATTTTTTAAAAAATTACAACAGTGTTTTTTGTCGAATTGAAAAAGCCAACTACGAAATTTATTTGGAAGGAAAATGGCCCTGAATAGCCAAAAACATATTGAAAAATAAAATAAAATTGGAGGAGTCACACTACCTGACTTTAAAGCATACTACAAAGCAATAGTGGTCAAAACTACACGCTATTGCACAAGGATAGACATACTGACCAATGGAACCGAAATGAGGGTTCTAATATAGATGGTCACATATTTGACAAGACCACCAAGCCAACACAACTAGGACAAAAATGGCCTTTTTAATAAATAGTACTGGAAGAACTGGATATCCATAGCCAAAAGAATGAAGGAGGACCACCATCTCATGCCCTGTACAAAAATTAACTCAAGATGGATCAAAGACCTAAATATAAGAGCCAAGACCATAAAACTCCAAGAAGATAATGTAGGGAAGCATCTATGAGGTTTTGCAGTAGGAAATGGTTTCATAAATTTTAAACCCAAATTGCAAGCAATTAAAGAAAAAATAAATAAATGGGACCTCCACAAAATTAAAAACTTTTGTGTTCCAAAGAACTTCATCAAGAAAGTGAAAAGGCAGTCTACTCAATCGGGGGAAATATATGGGAACCACTTATCCAGTAAGAGCCTAATATCCAGCATATAAAAAGAAATCCTACATCTTGAAAATAAAAAGTTGAAAAACTCATTTAAAAAATGGGCAAGAGATTTGAATAGACACTTTTCCAAAGAAGAAATACTATAGTGGCTAAAAAAAACACATGAAAAGATGCTCAACATCACTAGCTATTAGGGAAATGCAAATCAAAACAACAATGATGTATTATCTTACGACTATTAGATGAGTGGCTATTAAAAAAACAGAGACCTAGAAGTGTTGGAGAGGATGTGGAGGCATGGGAACCCTCATCCACTGCTGGTGGGAATGTGGAATGTTGCAGCCACTGTGTAAGATGGTTTGGTGTTTCCTTAGGAAGTTAACTACAGAATTGCTATATGATCGAGCAATCCCACTGCTAGATATATACCCAGAAGAACTGAAAGGAAGGACATGAACAGATATATGCACACGAATTTTCATAGCAGCCTTATTCACTATTGCCAAAAGTTGGAAGCAACCCAAGTATCTTTCAGCAGAGAAACAGATAATCAAAATGTGGTATATACACACAATGGAATGTTACTCAGCTGTAAGAAGGAATGAAGTATTGACATCTGTGTCAACATGGATGAATCTTGAAAATCTTATGTTGAGTGAAATAAGCCAAGCCAGTCGCTAAAGGATAAATGTTGCATGAACTCACTGATATGACCTAAGCCTATTGAGCAGACTCACAAAGCTAGAGTCTGGAACATAGGTTATCATGTGACAGAAAGGGAGTAGAGTTTGTTGAGCCAATGCTCAATATGAGCAAAACCCATGATAAGGTGAGGGGGTGATTTGGCAGTGGAGGAGGATGATGATGGTGCAGGGACATGAGTGGGGTCGATGGTGCTAGAATGTGAAGGTGAGCAGGGTGGGAGTGTTGGGATGAACTATCCATGGAACTGAGGGAAGGACTGGAAGAAAGAACAGGTGAACTCCAGGGAATTTTATGTCTGAGGTTGAAACTACAAATGGTGGGAATGTGTATTTTTTTTGGCAAATATGGTAGGGAAGGGTAACTGGTGCAGGTGTTGGTGGTGGGGGGATATGTGGGAAAGGGTGCACATGGGGCATGCATCTATGGAATATGAATGTGTTCATCTTGGCATAAGGTGTTATCTCCGTTGGTGGAGAACCACACAATAAACAAGCAAATATTAAATTCCCATCCTGGGGAATCCTGCTATGTTCTCAAATGGAGGGGCAAACACATCTCACGTACAAAGGTAACACCTAATTGAAGAAAACAGACCAGTGTCTCAGGTTCTCAATATTAATACGTGCAACTATGAATCTTATTCTTCTAAAATTGAAACTTAGTAGTTGCCATAGGTACCAAGGGTAGGGGGAGGGAAGAATGGGTGGAACATAGGGCACTTTTGGGTCATTGGAATTGTTCTCCATGATATTTCAATGATGGATACAAGCCATATACATTTTGTCAGAACCTA